>KV015048.1:195982-211781 GCA_001598015.1 Dorcoceras hygrometricum | reverse complement strand
TTTTAATTTTAAGGTGTATAAATCTTTTTCGCGTTCCCCAATTCCAATCAAACATTCATTAAATATTATATTGCAAATCGAATTAGCAAACATACAAGAATATCCATCACTATCAAGCATAGAAACAGAATTAATGTTCTTTATTAAGAACAAATAAGAATTAGCAAACATACAAGAATATCCATCACTATCAAGCATAGAAACAGAATTAATGTTCTTTATTAATTTGGGAACAAATAAAACATTTCTCAACAACAACTTAAAATCAGAAGATAGAAATAAGTAAACATCTCCTATAGCTATAGCAGCAACTCTTGCTCCATTGCCAAGACTCAAGTGGGTCTCACCCTATCTCAGACATCGGCTTCTTGTCATCACCTGCAAATCATTGCAGATATGAGATCCACATCCGGTATCAAGTACCCAAGAAGTCGAATTAAGAGACATATTTATTTCAATATAGAACATACCTTTTGCAGTTCGCAACTGCTCGAGGTACTCCTTGCAGTTCCTCCTCCAATGCCCAGCCTTGTGGCAGTGGTGGCAAACATCCTCGCTCTTGTTTGATTTGGAAGCCCTTTCCTTTGGCTTCTTGGCGGACTTTTCCTCCTTTGCAGGAGCAGAACGCTTCTTGTTCTTGCGTCTGGGCCCCTTCTTCGCAGAGGAAGAAGAACCCAGAAGGAGGACGGGTTTGTCCTTCTTTATGGTCCCTTCAAACACTACAAGCATGTTAACCACCTCTTCAAGGGTGGCTTCCAGCTTGTTCATATTGAAGTTGACCACAAAGGGGTCAAATGCAGCAGGCAGTTAGAGGAGAAGTACATCCACCGACAGCTCGTATGGAAGTGCGATATCAAGGCCCGACAGCTTTTCAACGAGCCCAATCATACGAACCCCATGCTCGCGGACCGAAGTCCCATCGCGCATGCGGCTCGTCATCAGCTCCTTGACAGCCGTGAACCTCTCATGTCGAGAGTTCTCCCCGTACAGTTCCTTGAGATGAAAGAGTATGGCAGAAGCATACTTTGTCTTCTCAAAGCGCCGTTGCATTTCGTTGGACATCGATGCCATCACATAGCATCGAGCTTTAACCTCGTCGTCCCACCATTGTTTAAGCGTTACCAACTCCTCAGGGCTGATATCGGCAGGGGCAAACTTCGGAGGATTCTTCTCTATCGCATAGAGAAGTTTCTCCGAAGCCAATACAAGATTGAGGTTGTGGAGCCAGTTTTGGTAGTTCAGACCGGTGAACCTGTTGCTATCCAGTATAGCAGCGAGCGGGTTTCATCGAAACCTTTTTATAAGCAGTAATACTGAAAGGAAAACGGACATACATCACTAACTATATAAGATATAATCTAAGACATAAAACATGGTCATTAAGTTTTATGAATTACCCTTCCACTATTTTAACGATTTCACCACCCTCTAATGAAATCGAGAAAACAGGTTTCTTTAGTGGGTACACGGAGCCCAATCAAGCGATCATGGACCCGAATAATATCAGCCATCCATGACCTCAAAAAGTTAGTTTCCGATTGCAACCGGTGCAACCTCCATGTATTCAACTCACGTCCAGTAAGGGCCCAATAATATTACGCCGTTTACTATCACGTGTCAAGATGACCCATCAATGCTGAGTCGTGAAGGACGGTCCCCTTAACGTCCCCAATAATATGAGCCAACGTTAAAGGGAGTTCCCACCGACTCTCAAAAGTTGTCAATGGCGTGGACAGCTTTCCGGCATACATGACCACCTTAATAATATGAGCCGGGCCATGTATACGGGTAGCATCGATGTACACCCATTGTTGATGGAAGGTAGGGTTAATTTAAACAATTTTAAATACCCTTTAGTTTATCGAATAAACATTTTATCTTGATATAAGTTTTAAATCATATTTTATGAGCCAACGTTAAAGGGAGTTCCCACCGACTCTCAAAAGTTGTCAATGGCGTGGACAGCTTTCCGGCATACATGACCACCTTAATAATATGAGCCGGGCCATGTATACGGGTAGCATCGATGTACACCCATTGTTGATGGAAGGTAGGGTTAATTTAAACAATTTTAAATACCCTTTAGTTTATCGAATAAACATTTTATCTTGATATAAGTTTTAAATCATATTTAAAACGAGGGATTTTAATTTTGAAAAACTTTGGTCTCATCCATTTATTTTAAATCAAATTTAAAAACATGCAACATGCGGATTCAACTAAACTATATATCAACATATATAAAGATATTGGGATGATCGATCGCGAGAGCTATGCGGTCCGTGGTTGCCAGTCACGGACCTGGGTCCAATCCTAAGGGTGATGCAATATGCAATGCAATCCTATTACAATGCTTTCCGGTTTTACAGATCTTCGGTCTTCAATATCTTGATCGTCATCTCCACCGTCTTCGGATGTCCTCCCACTAAATCTAGTAGCTTTACATTTAAATTTACCATGACATACAAGGGATATATTTATCAAGGGGTGGGAACGGGCCATAAACAGGCCCACTTTAAATAATAATCAAAATATTAATACAACCGAATCACAAAAACCTATCGCATACACCTAACAAATTGGGCACGACTCTCGATCACCCCAATCATGCAGATAATCTAATTAACATGCATAAATTAAATAATCCTATTATTTATCGCAAAATCATATTTTAATCATAAAATCGTATTTTAATCATAAAATCGTATTTTATAATAAAATCGCATTTTGTCGATAAAATCAAATTTTGATCAACAAAATCATATCTCATTATAAAATCATATTTTACAATTAAAATCACATTTTACTAATTTAATTGTATCAAATTGGGCTTAAAACAATTCTAGGCGCAAAAATCTCAAAATTCCAAAATCGACCAAAACGGGCCCGATATCGTATACCGGCCCGAAAACTTCACGGGCTGTCCGGGACAGGCCCGAACCAAACCCTAGAAGAAATCAACCATCACGACATCGTCGGAGCGGCGGCCGGCCGGCGGTGCCATCACGAAATTTTTCGTGCGACACAAGGGGCATGCTCGGCCGCAACATCGCGCGCGCGAGCGTCGATCATGGCGCAACAATTTACACCACGCCCTGCCGGCCATCGGCCGTGACGCACGACAACCAGTGCCCAGCGACGCGGCGCTCGTGCTCCATCCAACGAGCAACGGCCGGCCACCAAGCGCGACGGTCACGCGGGCAGCGAGGATCATCGCTCGCCACGAGCGGCGCACAGCGGCACACAGCCTGCCCATTCCATCGCGCAACCAGTGCGCGGGGCAGTGCGCGTCTCACGGCCGGCCATGGCACAGTAGTTGTGCGCCCAGCGCGCAACCTCAAGCTACACCATGCGTGCCACTTCGCGCACACAGGCGCGCGCTCATGCGCGTCGCGGGGAGGGGGCGCCGCCATGCGCGGCGGCGCCTATGCCGGAGTCAAAAATTTATTATTCGATTCTGAAAAATTCAAAAGTTAGATACAATATGGCAATATGTATTGATCAGATCCGAAAACCTTGGCTCTGATACCACTGTTGGGGTGCCGCGGTGCATCCGGATCACGCCTCCCGGCGAGGCAGCGGAAGAATAAAAACAATACCGGGAAACGATCAATACGATAAAAACAACATGCTATGACATTCATAGGGCGTTTAAGGTTGCTACCTTGCTGGCAACTCGTGCCTGGCTCCGACCGGTTTCGTAAAGAAAACGGCACTTCACGGTAGGCGGCGGTAGATATCGTCAATCAGGTCCACGACCGGAGACGGGATTACTTCGTCAGCCTGCACTAGAAGGCCTGACGAGATCTGTACGGACGGATTCTCCTCGTCAAATTTGGCCGGAAACAATTTTCCGACGAGCGGCGAGCGGCGCACGGCGGCGGCGACGTGAGGATGAGGAGAGGGGGCGACGGCTTGAGTGCTAGGGTTAGGGTTGATTATGTATCAAGTGTTCAAGTTAAGTCCTAAGTCTATATTAAATAGACTTAGTGATGGATTTGGATCCGGCCCAACGGGCCCGGGTCCAACGGATGAACATTCGTTTCATCTCCATCACCGAGACTTCACCTTAACTCCGATCGCCGATCAGATCGGACCGATCGACTCAGTTTCCAAAACTGAATGCTATGATCTGAAAAAACATTTTTCAGAACCCCAGTGCAAAATGACCGTTTTGTCCCTCAACATCGGCAAATCACGATTTGACCTCTGTTGACCTTTTAGGAAGTCGCACTCCCAAAATTCTCTTCGTATGCTCTCAACACATTGAGCTGAGTATCCGTGCGGGAATCTCGAATCCAGTACTTGTGTGACCCTCAATGGTTCAGGGATACAGCTAGTCGTGGGCCCACAACCATTGTGGCTCCGGAATCACAATTCCGGACTTACCCAACGGATCATGGTAAGAGCGTCTAGCAACATCGCCCCATGATCCCCTAGGTATCACTGATAGTTCCTGCAGGAACCAGTTGGTCGTGGTTAGCGTACAGTACGGTCCTTTCAATCCATATATCCCGATCAGATCAACGACCATTGGTAAATCGAGAGTCGCTAAAGATCCGATAGCTATGCATCATCTTGGAGATCGAATAGTGACATCGCGAGTGTAACTAGGTAAACACATTTACCTAAAACACTTCTAGTACTCTGGCCAGAGATTTATACACTATTATCCCCTCAGATAGCATAGGATATCCACGCATGTCTGCGAGCGATGAATCCTCGACAACGATGCATCGACTCCTACATGAATCGGGGTCTCCCCCAATCCCAACTCCTTGTGACCCCAAGTGAGTCGGCAAACGGGTCAAAGTGAGACGCCTATCATGTAGAGTCTCAATGACGTTTCGAGTCGTGAGGACTAATCAGTACAACCAAGACCTCAGACTTATCCACTCGACAAATGGTAACCACTTGGAAAGTACGAAGGAGGGTAGTTCGATAGATCACCAGGTCACTATCTATCTGCATGCTCAGAACATCACAATGTTCCCTACCAATGAAACATGGTACTTCGCATCACAGATACTAGTCTCGAACTCGGGCGGCCCTATCCTCATTTTGACGGCCCAATCGACTAGGAACATGTTCAGAATACACAGCGACTATTAGATGTGTTTCATGATAGCCGTCATACCCACTATCACATCTAACATACGCTTAGGTGCATTCTAGGTCTTTACACAACGCAATTGTTAATCATTATACACACAATGAAAGTAAAGAATGCCATATGAATAAATGCGAATATCATATATATAAAGATTGTCATATACAAGAGTCTATAAACTCACACGCCACAAGTTGGCTAGTTGGGCATCTACTCTAACATTAATAGTGTATAAATCTCTGGCCAGAGTACTAGAAGTGTTTTAGGTAAATGGGTTTACCTAGTTACACTCGCGATGTCACTATTCGATCTCCAAGATGTATGCATAGCTATCGGATCTTTAGCGACTCTCGATTTACCAATGGTCGTTGATCTGATCGAGATATATGTGTTGAAAGGACCGTACTGTACGCTAACCACGACCAACTGGTTCTTGCAGGCACTATCAGTGATACCTATGGGATCATGGGGCGATGTTTCTAGGCGCTTTACCATGATCCGTTGAGCAAGTCCGAGATTGTGATTTCGGAGCCACAATGGTTGTGGGCCCACGGCTAGCTGTATCCCTGAACCATTGAGGGTCACACAAGTACTGGATTCGTGATTCCTGCACGGAAACTGAGCTCAATATGTTGAGCATAGGAAGAGGATTTTAGGGAGTGCGACTTCCTAAAACTCAACAGGGGTGAAATTACGATTTCCCACTGTTGAGGGGCAAAACTGTCATTTTGGACTAGGTATCTGAAAAATTGTTTTTCACATCATAATGTTCAGTTTGGAAACTGAATCGGTCGGTCCGATCTGATCGTCGATCGGAGTTATGATGAAACCGCAATGAATTAAACGAACCGAATGTTCACATGGACCTGGGTTGGACCCAAGTCCATTGGGCCGGTTCAAGCCCATGAATGACTTATATTTATGGGTTGTGTCTAGGGCTTAATCACTGCACTAATTACAACCTAAACCTAGCCTCCAATCTTGAGAAGCCGCCGCCCCCTCCTCCACCAACCTCACGCACGGCCGCCGCCCACCGCCGTGCCTCCGCCGCGCCGCCGCCGTCCGATCTTCGCGTGATTAGACTTGTTCTGATCAGTGCGACGAGGTGATTCCGTTCGTGATAAAATCCATCAGCTTTCTAGTGTAGGCTGATTGGAGGAAGATCGATTCCGGTCGTGGACCTGATTGACGATCTACCGCCGTCTACCGACAAGAGCCAGTTTCCCTGTGATTCTGGTTGGAGCCAGGCGCCTAGACGCCAGCAAGGTAAAACCCCAAAAATCATCCTATGAATGGTTTATAGTATTGATTTTATTGTATTGAACGTATCCCGATGCTTTATTTTTATGCATGTACTGTCTGCCTTCGTTATTTTCAGATTTTCTTGCTGAGCCTCTAGGATCACTAGTTTTTCTAAGTGCAGGTGATCAGGTATAGAGGTTGCTGGTGGGTGTGAGCTGGATCAGATCGGGAGTGTTTATCGTGGAACCTTCATTTTCGCGTTAGCTAGATTTCATAGTTTTTGTTCAGCATAGATTTGAGATCAACCAGTTTGTAAAGAAATTGTATAGTTATTTCATATACAGTTTTTTGTACACTGAACAAAATCATTTTGTAAAATCTATCTATATCCCGCAAATTTTCTAAGCTCTGAACTCTTTTTTTCAATCGTGATCTGAAATTTCTATACGTTTGCATTTTATCCCAGAAGTATTTGGTTAATTGTCTTCTGACCAAGTACGAATTTCGAGTATCATTCAATTCGAACCTTCAATTTTATTATATTTCAATTCGAAAAAATGTGGTTGTTACACTAGTAGTTATTTTGACTTATCTACAAGATCAAAAAGTCTATTTGCTCTTATGAACATTTATTGCTACACAACATTATTGTGGTTATAGATGAAACATTTTCTAAAAAATGAAGACAAAGTATTAAGAGATCAAATTTTATTAATGATAGAAAATTTTTTTGTTAGTTAACAACTTGAGCTAAGTTTCTTAATTTGATCTAATTTTTTAAATCTACATAAGTGCGAAAACATCTTGATCAATCAGTGAACATTAAACAATAGTAAGTAAATAAGATAAGATGTGAGACTTGTTTATTATCTCAAATATGAAACCTCTAGTCACATGATTTGCATAGAATACCCTTATGTTAATTACCAACACTTCACTCACAATAAGTTAGTTTGAGGGACATATTAGAGAAGGTGAGATGTCAGGCCTCGTGCTCATAATCAATGACTAAACACACAATTAACAAAATCTATATAATCTCTCTCCAAGTGAACAGGTAATTTAGTTTAGTTCTAGCTAAATTCGTAGAAAGGTTTTCATAGCAGTACGGTCTGTACTATGATGAAATTTTTGGTCCAGTGGCAAAGATGACCACTGTACATGTCATGCTAGCGCTTGCAGCAAGCAAGTTCTGGAAGTTGTGGCAGATGGACGTGAAGAATTCTTTCGTACATAGAGAATTAGACCGAGAAATTTACGCGGAACAGCCACAAGGATAAGGGTTCTAGAGTCAAGCTCACCCTGATTACATGTGTAAATTAGCTCTGTTGGGTTAAATCGGGAGCGCTAATTGCGGAAGCTTAAGCGAGTTAAAATTTTTCTTTTTGGGCCTGATGCAAATGCAGCGAGTAAATATATTCAAACTCAAAATATAGATACTAGTCCTTCACTATGACATAATAACATAAAAGTCCTTTAAAATTGTTTGCAAACACATGCAGAGCTAACCTGCTCACAGTACATTCAGAAAGCCATGTAATGAAAGCAAGCCATCTCCCAGATCACAGAGTAAAAAAACAATATCTATATAAGCATCGAATCACACAAATCCAACGACATGGCATCCCTGGTAAATGATATCAAAAAATATATATAATAATATATGGGATACTCGATCAACACCCTATGGGGCTCTACTAGCTGACGCTATACCTGGCCCAGCTGATCCACCTGGATAACCTGCAAAGGACCAAATAAGTCCCAAAGGAAATAGGTCAAACCCCAGTACGGAAAACAACATAAAACAGCAATTCAAATACGAATGACATATGTATATGCTATGCAATACATGTCCACGTAGCAAAGAATCATGGGTACCAAGACTGGAGATCCAACAACAACATCATGAAAATCAAATTGGCACGTCATTGACAGTAATAGGAGCGACCTGGATGGCCTCGACGGAAAATCTGATGATGGTGGGCCCTTCTCCAAGGGTGAAGAGAGCTACCCGCTCGGACTCAACGTAAAAATAACAAACAACAAAAGTGTGCTAGAAATTACAACATATCCACCACCAAGTGCCAAGCCTCGGCATTCGGAGAGTGCAAGAGCTACCCTCTCGCTCTATATGCCCTTCTCGTGAGTGTCCAAAACAGAACACCACTCCACGAGGCTACAAACCGATCTCCCAATGCAAGTCAGCTGCCAAAGAATACTCAGGTCGCAATGTGAATGCATGTGCTCAATTTCATAACAACAATGCAATCACATACTCAAATGTGTAAACACAGACACAGAGGTTGTTTTATTGCATGTGTATGAATACGTGTTTTTTTTACCTAAAGTCGGGCCCGGTGCTCATAATCAGGGATTAAGAACACAATTAACGCTAGTTGTGGAAGCTTAAAAGAGGGTTAAAAAAATTGTGACTGACATGAGAATTTTTCGGCATTGATCCTAGACTGATCTAATATAACAATCAGCAAGGTATACAACATGAATAGAGTGAACAAGTTGAAGATGACGGATCGTATTTCAGTTCTTTAAAAAGTTGTAGAATCGATCCTTTTTTAGATGCAAATAATCTGCTATTTATAGAAATATTGTCCAACGCTAATCATATAGTCGGTATTCACATTAGTAAAAATCCTCGTATCTTCTTTAGATAAAGTACTTCAGCATTAATGTTCGATGTGTAGCTTTCCAAGAATAGTACTTATCATTAAATACTCATTGTTCTTTAAGCTCAAAAAGGCAAGCATCGGCTATACCAACGTTTTTTAAATTATTTCCTTTGCCGTAAATGTTATATATTCAAATCAGGGTTTTATTGTTCTGAATCTTTCCAAAGACAATCCGTCAATAAGTTTTGTTATGCTGATTTTCCATCTTGGTAAACTGATCTGTGTGCTGTAACGGATATGATCTGATAAGTTGTGTTGTGCTGAATTGTTCTCTATACTTGATCTAATATGTCTTGAATTGAACTGATCTAGACTATTCTAAAAACTTTAAGCTCATCTAATCTAATCTGTGCTTAGCTGATCTATGTTGTTCTTGAAACTTTAAGATCATAAGATATGATAAACTTTAGCTCGTCTGAACTGAACTGTATCGTTTTGTTTTGAAATGATCTAATTTTCTAGGCTTGTTCTAGTGTTTGAGCTTTTTTTTGCTTAACCGAAACCTGTTAGAAATGAAATACATCATCACCAAAAATTATCCAATAAAAAGTGATTGTATTTGTGTACAAATGAGTATCATCGACACTAATAATTATGTGATAGTGTTGAAACCCATGGATGTATGGCTTGAAGACCCAAAAAAGGCATAGTTTAATATATTTATTGATTGGTTGTTCGATCTGAGATGCTTGCACTCCACAATTGTTCCTGGATTACATTTGGACTTCACATAAGATATATTTCGTAAGTAATTGGACGGAGCTCCCCTATGTACCATAAATGATCTTGACCGCACGTTTCAAAATTCGCCATACCTTTGAATATGTGATGCCATTTCCATTTACCTTCATCATTTCTATTATATATTTAATCTCATATGAAGTATCACATCGTACAATACCCCAATATCAACCATCTCACTATTAAGATTGCGATGGTCAATATTAACATTGATTCAATACATATATAAGGTCCACAATATTTTGTTAATTTTCAGTAACCCATATTTTTCTTGAAAGAAGCTCTAAGACTATAACAAAATATGACACCATATGAGTTGTTCTTTCACCATAATTTCCAAAAATTGTGTGTTCCACGTGACAATAACTCACATCTAGAAACGAAATAATCATTCACAGATGCAATAATATCATATTCATCATCAAACATCATGCTTACAGATAACTCACATATCTCCGAGTTGTAGTAGCTTATTTTTCATTCTAAAATATACACCAAATCAAGGATATCCTCCCTGAACACTTTACTAAAATTTTGTGGCATTTCGGATGTGCTAAAGAGAAATGGAGTGACCTTTCTTCGAAAAGTATTGCATGGATCCTCACGAGATGACGTACCATCATGCATATTCTGTCTTTTTTATTGTTTTAATATCTTTTTCAACATTGTCATGTCCTTCTTCAGATTCATAAAATGATATCTCAGGTCCGGTCTTACTTCGATAAAGATGTGTATCAGTGTCACCCTGATCCGGAAAATGAGCCTTTTTCCACCTCGATTTATGGGCCAACATTGTTTGGTGTAAAATGTTGTCTTTACATTTTTTTGTCCAATATTCTCTGATGATATATTGATCTCATGATCAAACTGCATCCTCTAGAGATATTTATTTATTCCTTCGGTGAATTGTGGAATATATAACTCTAGCTCATGAAAAGTACCATATATAAAGATACATGGTTGGTCATTGAACTCCTTCTGAAATGTGTGAAACGTATAATTTAGGTTCATTCATACCAACACCATGCTTATGAATGACACATATTTATATTGGGACGTTGCATATAAATTCTAAAGCATCATCATCAATAATGTGATTTAGCACTTCAATCCAACAACAATTTATCCATGAATGAATATTGTGTTGGCAATTTGATAGAAAAGTTCGCAGGATTGATGTTTAATATTTTATCTACAACGTCAATACAACTATATGTTGGGAAATGTGAATGAAAGCTATCAGATCACAAGTGATATGGTTGCAATCAGATAGATCGCGATCTGTTTGCAAGCATCCAAGTCGTGAGCTGTATCAGATCAAGCTGTTTCAGGTCACAAGCTATTTCAGGTCGAAACCTTTGTTGAGGCCCCAAGCTGAGTTGATCGTCGCGAGCTGTGTTGACCGTCGCGAGCTGAGTTGACCTTCACGAGCTGAGTTGACCATCGCAAGCTGAGTAGACCTCGCAAGCATTGATGACCTTCACTGAGGGAAGGGTCAGAATGCTGATCCTTGTGATCTAGTTCGAAGCCCCGAGATAATCTGGGCAGGCGAACCGATCTATGTACTCTAAACCGGACCGAACCTATTTTTCTGAAACAGTACACCCGCTCATGCTTGGAACACTGTGAGCTGTTCGGGATGGTTGTGACCAATCAGAATGCTGCAACCATTCGGGATGGCATGCGATTGCTCCGAAGTAGTGGAACTATTCAAAGAGCAGAACTGTTTGAAGTAGTGCAAATGTTTAGAATGGCGTTTCTTGAAAGCATGCATTCGTTCAAGGAAACCGACCAACCGCTATAAATACAGGCAATTTAGGCATTCAAGATTCAATTAATTCTACATTCTCTTGTTGCCTTCAGCGCTGTATTTACCCTCTGTTTTTACTGCATATAGTTCCCGACTCAAAAACAAAGTTCAAAACATTTATTGTTCATCGGAATTACTCAGTGTGTAGCTACACTTCGTAATTCGTAGGTTGTTGTATCTTAGAGACGATTTCCGAAATGAGAGCACTATACTCGGGAAATTTCGTCTTGTTGAAAGAGGAATTTCCTCACCTCGACCAATTAAAGTTAGTGAACTATTGTTCAACAGCTCAGAGCATAAATTGTTCATAGACAGAATAGAACATCCAAAAATTGCAAGACGAAATTTTTTTTACTGTTTCTCTATTATGTCACTTGATCGAAGATGTCATCAGTCACCTTTACACCGCTCGCCAATGCTGCTGTTACACACGATGAAAAACCGTTCAAGTTTTCTGGTGCATATTTCAAATGATGGCAATAGAATATGTTGTTCTACCTTACCACACTCAGCCTATCCCAGTTCGTAACAGAGAAACCCCCTGTCGTCACTGAAGGAGATAGTGATACACAAAGGCGGACTGTTGTTGATGCACGGAACCACAACGACTTCTTGTGTCGTAATTACATTCTCAACAGTTTGGACGACGTGTTGTATGGTGTATACTGTTCCGTCAAGACTGCAAGGAGTTGTGGAACTCCTTAGAAAAAGATAAAACAGAGGATGTTGGAGTGAAGAAATTTGTCGTTGAAAAATTTCTGGACTACAGAATGGTGGATGCCTAATCTGTTATGTGCCAGGTACAAGAAATTCAAATTTTATTCATGATTTATTGGCAGAAGGGATGGAGATAAATGAACCATTCCAAGTGGCGGCAATAGTCGAGAAACTACCACGATGTGGAGAGAATTCAAGAACTACCTAAAGCACAATCGAAAGGAGTTGAAACTTGAAGAGTTGATTGTGCGACTCCGCATCGAGGAGGATAGTCGAACCTCTGACGCCAAAACAGTGGCAAAAATTTTGACTCTACGATGAAGTCAAATGGATTCAAAATCAATAAATGTGACAAATGTGTCTACATCAAAGGTACTTCAATTTTGTATGCAATTGTTTGCCTTTACGTTGATGACATGCTAATCATGGGAAATAATCAAAAGTTGATTGTTAATACACAAGACTTGGTCTTGTGTGATATTATACTAGAGATCAAGATCTATAGGACACCAGATGATATTTTATTATCACAAACCCATTTATGTTGAAAAGATACTTGAAAGATTCAGTACGTTGGTGAGTCGTCCTGCTAGAACACCGATAGAATTGGGTGTTCACTTAGCAAAGAATCGTGGAGAACCTGTCTCTCAATTTGAATATGCAAGGGTAATATGGAGTTTCATGTTTCTAACAAACTGTACTCGCCCAGACCTTGCACAAACCGTAAAAACGTTGAGTAGGTTCACGAGCAATCCAAGTAAAGATCACTGGAAAGCCTTAACAAGAGTACTTGGATATTTAAGGTATACATCAAACTAGATTTGTCAGGACCCGTGCCAATCAACCAAGATTAACAATACAATTAAGCACATAATAGCGGAAGCATAAACCAGGGCTTAAAAATTTTTAAAATATTTGGTCCTAAACACAAAAACATACATTCAAAATATTCATACTCAAAATAGGATTTATATCTAAATCCAACAACATCAGGCAACTCAAATAAACTTAAATACAATAGATCCCCAAATATAGTAAAACTCAGGGTATCCCCTGTTTTGATACATATACGAATAAAATGGGACTCAATACGGGGATCCACCAGCTGGCACTCCACCCTGACCATCCTCGTTACCTGAAGAACCTGCAATGGGCAACACAGACTGTGAGGATTTAGATTTCTAATTAGTGATTAATCGGATTTTGAGTTAGATTAGTCGCGAGAATTAAGAATTTAGATTTCTGGAATTTCGAATTTTGGTGAAATCTGATTTGGAAAATATTCAGATCTCTAGTTGAATTGTCCAGATTTTAGTTCTTGTGCATCGGGTAAGATCTGGTCGAGAAACGATGTGAATTGATTGATTTTTGAGAGAGATATGTTTTCTAGCGTTAGCGTGTTCCTCGCGTTGTTTTTGGTTGAATTTTAGTAGAGATCTGGTCCATGAAAGCTATCGTTTGGTGAGATCTGGACGGTGTTGAGAGCAGCGCTTTTGTTTTGTTATTTCGGATTCGATGACGTAAGCAAATCTTATGCAAGAACGTGATCGCGTTCATTCGAGGGATCTGGTCTCGTTACGGCGTCGTTTTGTTGTGCGTTGCCAAGCGAGAGATCTGGTTTCGCGTGAGGGATCTGTTTTTGCTCATGCGACGTCGTTTGGTGCATTTGCGCGTGTTTTAGCGCTGAGATCTTGTTTGAGTTTGAGCGCTGAGATCTGGTGCCTATACGCCGTCGTTTTGGCTTGCGCGCGCGGAAATTTGTTGTATGCGAGATCTGTTTTCCCTGAAAGCGTTCGAGAGGTCTGTTTTGCGATAGTTTGAGTTGTGGGACTCTGTTTTTGTCGGTGTTTGACTTGCTTTGTAGCTTGTTGAGTAGAGGATATAAATATAAGTGTTGAGTTACACTTAGAGCATTCAAGACCTGATATTTCTTATCCACAAACTCGAAACCCTCGAAATAGCTACTGTTCACCGTCTCTTTCTATCGCGATTTCCCGTTGATTCCGACCTCCGTTTTTCGAGTTCTTGGTAGCGTTGGAAACCTATTGAAAAGACCTTTCTTTTACTACCAACCTTGGAAGCTGTTCTAAGCTGATACCAGAGAGCGAAGCTGCTGAGTTCGGGCAGTAGGTTACGCGCATACTCTTCCTAGCGTGAGCTTTGGGTGAGTTTTCTTTCGTTGATTTGAGCTTTGTTCTAGTATGTTAGTACCTGCGTGGATACTTGGAGCTTGAGGTTAGCTCTGTCCGTAGGTATTTGAGAGAGAATGCTAGATCTGAGCTAAGATTTTAGCGACCTTGTACAGATTCAGTTTCCCGGATTTTTGGTTGCGCTTTGCCGTGAAGTTTCAAGGGCCGTGAACTTGAGTTGGTTGCTGGCCGTTGCTTGTGACACCGGTTAAGGTATTTTGAGCAATTGAGGTACGAATTTGAGCAGCCCTTAGCAGTTAGCGCATGAACGTGTTATATTTCAGGCTATGAATTCGTGAGATGCCTGTTATGTGATTTACGTGAAATCTGGAATATTGAATTGATATGAATTGATTGAATTATGTTCCTGTTTCATGTGTCATAAATTGTATGCATTGAGAAATGATATAGATTGGCATACATGCATACATATTGGGCCTTGACAGATTTGATTGGTGACCCTAGCCACGTTGGAGCTGGCCAACAGATATGTTGTGTACCAGTCCAACGCTATCATCGGAGTGGTGTTGCCAGATTTGAGAGGCTACCACTGGGCTGTGATGACCGACGGGTCTCGATGATCACGGACCGATGATTTCCCGGTTGATACACCGTGGTATAGAGGTGATTTGATTTGATTTGCCGGTTGATACATTGTCCTAGTTGACTGATTTCCTTGACAGCCCTCATGCATTCATAGCATTGATATATGGCATGTTGCATGTTTTACTGCTTGATCGCTCTTCGTACTGAGGCTTGACCTCGTACTTGTTTCCTGCTTTTGTCTTGTTTGGGTCTGCGTTGCCCATTTGCAGGAGCTTCAGGTAACCAAGCTGGGCAGAGTGGAAGTTCAGCTGGTCGATCCCCGCGTCCCTGAGTCCCAGTCTATATATGATATGTATTGAACCGGGGGATGCCCCGTGTTATCATGTATTGGGGATCTGTATTTGATTTGATATTATGCTGTTACTTGTTGCATTTGAGTTTGAGTCAACTCATATTTGAGTATTTAATATTTTGAATGTATGATTTGAAGTTCAGGCCCATTGTATTTCGAAAAACTTTTTAAGCCCTGATTTTTAGCTTCCGTGTTTATGCGCTTGTTATGTGTTAATTGTTAGTAATTAGCACGGGGCCTAACATTTTTGGTATCAGAGCTTAAACTGGGATAAGCTCGATTTCTTTTGATCACACTCGAGTCTAGGCACGGAGTTTTGATTTGATTTTGATTGCCTATGTGACTTATGTGATATATTATCTGTCTTGCTATTTTGCCTGCTGTGAGATCTTACCTCTAGGCTTG
>KV015048.1:157951-192411 GCA_001598015.1 Dorcoceras hygrometricum | reverse complement strand
GCCTGGTACCGCCCCGATTTCTAGAGCTCCTTACCGGTTGGCGCCCGCAGAGTTGAAAGAGCTGAAGGAACAGTTGAGCGATCTCTTAGAGAAAGGCTTCATCAGACCGAGTATGTCGCCTTGGGGAGCTCCGCTTTTGTTTGTGAAAAAGAAAGATGGCACTATGAGGATGTGCGTGGACTTCAGACAGTTGAATAAGGCCACGGTGAAGAACACCTCTGCTCTGCCGAGGATTGATGACTTGTTCGATCAGTTGCAGGGATCGCTTGTTTACTCGAAGATTGACTTGCGCTTATCACCAGATTTGTGAAAAGAAAGATGGCACTATGAGGATGTGCGTGGACTTCAGACAGTTGAATAAGGCCACGGTGAAGAACAAGTATCCTTTGCCGAGGATTGATGACTTGTTCGATCAGCTGCAGGGATCGGTTGTTTACTCGAAGATTGACTTGCGCTCTTGTTATCACCAGTTGCGAATTAGAGACGCTGATGTGGCAAAGACGGCCTTCCGGACTCGATATGGGCATTTTGAGTTTCTTGTCATGCCTTTTGGATTGACGAATGCCCCTGCTGTCTTTATGGATTTGATGAATCGCGTCTTCAGCGAGTATATCGATCGGTTCGTTATCGTCTTCATAGATGACATCTTGGTGTACTCGAGGAGCAAGAGAGAGCACAAGGAGCACTTGAGACTTGTTTTGCAGAGATTGAGAGACTCGCAACTCTATGCTAAATTCAGCAAGTGCGAGTTTTGGCTCGACAGGATTATCTTTTTGGGTCACGTGATTTCAGCACAAGGGATTTCTGTAGATCCGAGCAAGGTCGAAGCAGTGCTTAACTGGGAGAGACCTCGAAATGTTCTGAGATCCGTAGTTTCTTGGGGTTGGACGGCTACTATAGGCGTTTCATTGAGAAGTTTTCTTCGATAGCCAGGCCTATGATGCAGTTGACTCAGAAAGATAAGAGATTTGTATGGACTGATGAGTGCGAGTACAGTTTTCAGACGCTGAAGGAGAAGTTGACTACTGCTCCTGTTTTGGCCCTACCGTCTGGCTCCGGAGGATTTGTTGTGTGCTCCGATGCTTCTCTGAATGTTTTAGGGTGTGTTTTGATGCAGAACGGGTATGTGATCGCGTATGCTTCTCGACAGCTGAAGCCTCACGAGACGAGGTACCCGGTTCATGATTTGGAGTTGGCTGCGATAGTGTTTGCCTTGAAGATTTGGCGGCATTATCTCTATGGTGAAGAGTTTGTGGTGTACACTGACCACAAGAGCCTGAAATATATCTTCACGCAGTCAGATTTGAACATGAGGCAACTACGCTGGATGGAATTGCTTAAGGATTTTGACTGTGAGATTCAGTATCAGCCTGGGCGAGTGAACTTGGTTGCAGACGCTCTAAGTCGAAAGACCCAGCCTGATATGTTAGCATCCTTGAGTATTTCGAAAGTTCATGAGGAGTTGAGTACTTCTGGTTGGCGATTCCAGCCGGGTGATCAGTATTTCTTTGTTTCGTCTCTTCAGGTGGAACCGCAGATTGTGATGAATATCAGGGAGGCGCAGAGGACCGACCCCTATATTCATGAGTTGAGGATTAAGGCGCAGTCAGGTCAGTCTGATGATTTCTCTGTTGCTTCTGATGGATGTTTGAGGTTCCGAGGGAGGTTAGTAGTTCCGAACCTGATTGATTTGAAGGAGACCCTCATGAATGAAGCACATTGTATTCGGTACAGTGTGCATCCAGGCGAGCGAAAGATGTACCATGCCTTGAAGTCTCACTATTGGTGGACAGGTATGAAGAGCGACATTTCTGCTTTTGTCGCTAGATATTTAAATTGCCATCAGGTCAAGGCTGAGAGAATGAGATCTGGTGGATTGCTCCAGAGTTTAGAGGTGCCCCAATGGAATTGGGAGCACATCGCCATGGATTTCGTGACTCACCTACCTCGATCGAGTAGGGGATGCGATGCGATTTGGTTTGTGATTGATAGACTTTCGAAGTCAGCCCATTTCATTCCCTATGATGTGAGGTGTTCGATGAAGAAGATGGCGAAATTGTACATCGACCATGTGGTTAGATTGCATGGAGTTCCGGTTTTTATAGTGTCTGACAGAGATCCGAGGTTCACTTCTCGCTTTTGGAAGAGTCTGCAAGCAGCAATGGGTTCGAGATTGGCGATGAGCACAGCCTATCACCCACAGACAGACGGACAGTCTGAGTGGACTATCCAGACTTTAGAGGATATTTTGCGAGCGGTGGTGATGGATTTCAGTGGTGGCTGGCAGGATTCGTTATCCTTAGTCGAGTTTTCGTATAATAACAGCTACCAGGTGACTATTGGAATGGCTCTGTTTGAGGCGTTATATGGTCGAAAGTGCAGATCCCCGATTTGTTGGGAAGAAGTTGGCGAGAGACAGCTTTCTACACCGGAGTTTGTTCAGCACGTGAAGGATCAAATTTACTTGATTCGGAGTAGAATGAAAGCTGCCCAAGACCGTTTCTCTAGCTATGCAAATAGAAGACGTCGACCGTTAGAGTTTGAGGTTGGCGATCGTGTCTTTCTCAAGATTTCTCCTTTCAAGAGCGTGATGAGATTCAGATTTAAAGGCAAATTGGCTCCCAGATTCGTTGGTCCCTTTGAGATTATTGAGCGGATTGGACAATTGGCTTATAGACTGAGGCTTCCCGAGGAGTTAGCCACGATGCATGACGTGTTTCATGTGTCAATGTTGAGAAAATATGAGCCGGATACGTCCCATGTTTTGAGAACTGACGAAGTTGAGCTGGATTCTGCCTTGAGTTATGTCGAATATCCGGTGCAGATCTTGGATAGGAAGGAGAAACAGCTGAGGAACAAGATAATCCCGTTGGTGATGGTCCAATGGAGCAAGCATGGCCGAGAAGAAGCGACCTAGGAAGTTGAGGAGAAGATGATACAAGATTGGCCTCATCTGTTTGAGCACTGATCGTGCAGAATTTCCAGGTAAATTTCTGGTTTTGCTTAGAATTTGATGAGTTGTTTGTGCTGATTTGCACGTTTGATTGTTTCTTCCTTGGTTTGTCTTTGATTTCGAGGACGAAATCTTTTAAGGTGGGGAGAATGTGAGGATTCAGATTTCTAATTAGTGATTAATCGGATTTTGAGTTAGATTAGTCGCGACAATTAAGAATTTAGATTTCTGGAATTTCGAATTTTGGTGAAATCTGATTTGGAAAATATTCAGATCTCTAGTTGAATTGTCCAGATTTTAGTTCTTGTGCATCGGGTAAGATCTGGTCGAGAAACGATGTGAATTGATTGATTTTTGAGAGAGATCTGTTTTCTAGCGTTAGCGTGTTCCTCGCGTTGTTTTTGGTTGGATTTTAGTAGAGATCTGGTCCCTGAAAGCTATCGTTTGGTGAGATCTGAACGGTGTTGAGAGCAGCGCTTTTGTTTCGTGATTTCGGATTCGATGACGTAAGCAAATCTTATGCAAGAACGTGATCGCGTTCATTCGAGGAATCTGGTCTCGTTACGGCTTCGTTTTGTTGTGCGTTGCCAAGCGAGAGATCTGGTTTCGCGTGAGGGATCTGTTTTTGCTCATGCGACGTCGTTTGGTGCATTTGCGCGTGTTTTAGCGCTGAGATCTTGTTTGAGTTTGAGCGCTGAGATCTGGTGCCTATACGCCGTCGTTTTGGCTTGCGCGCGCGGAAATTTGTTGTATGCGAGATCTGTTTTCCCTGAAAGCGTTCGAGAGGTCTGTTTTGCGATATTTTGAGTTGTAGGACTCTGTTTTTGTCGGTGTTTGACTTGCTTTGTAGCTTTTTGAGTAGAGGATATAAATATAAGTGTTGAGTTACACTTAGAGCATTCCAGACCTGATATTTCTTATCCACAAACTCGAAACCCTCGAAATAGCTACTGTTCACCGTCTCTTTCTATCGCGATTTCCCGTTGATTCCGACCTCCGTTTTTCGAGTTCTTGGTAGCGTGGGAAACCTCTTGAAAAGACCTTTCTTTTACTACCAACCTTGGAGGCTGTTCTGAGCTGAGACGAGAGAGAGAAGCTGCTGAGTTCGGGCAGTATGTTGCACGCATACTCTTCCTAGCGTGAGCTTTGGGTGAGTTTTCTTTCATTGATTTGAGCTTTGTTCTAGTATGTTAGTACCTGCGTGGATAGTTGGAGCTTGAGGTTAGCTCTGGCCGTAGGTATTTGAGAGAGAATGCTAGATCTGAGCTAAGATTTTAGCGACCTTGTACAGATTCAGTTTCCCGGATTTTTGGTTGCGCTTTGCCGTGAAGTTTCAAGGGCCGTGAACTTGAGTTGGTTGCTGGCCGTTGCTTGTGACACCGGTTAAGGTATTTTGAGCAATTGAGGTACGAATTTGAGCAGCCCTTAGCAGTTAGCGCATGAACGTGTTATATTTCAGGCTATGAATTCGTGAGATGCCTGTTATGTGATTTACGTGAAATCTGGAATATTGAATTGACTTGAATTGATTGAATTATGTTCCTGTTTCATGTGTCATAAATTGAATGCATTGAGAAATGATATAGATTGGCATACATGCATACATATTGGGCCTTGACAGATTTTATTGGTGACCCTAGCCACGTTGGAGCTGGCCAACAGATATGTTGTGTACCAGTCCAACGCTATCATCGGAGTGGCGTTTCCAGATTTGAGAGCCTACCACTGGGCTGTGATGACCGACGGGTCTCGATGATCATGGACCGATGATTTCCCGGTTGATACACCGTGGTATAGAGGCGATTTGATTTGATTTGCCGGTTGATACACTGGCCTAGTTGACTGATTTCCTTGGCAGCCCTCATGCATTCATAGCATTGATATATGGCATGTTGCATGTTTTACTGCTTGATCGCTCTTCGTACTGAGGCTTGACCTCGTACTTGTTTCCTGCTTTTGTCTTGTTTGGTTCTGCGTTGCCCATTTGCAGGAGCTTCAGGTAACCAAGCTGGGCAGAGTGGAAGTTCAGCTGGTCGATCCCCGCGTCCCTGAGTCCCAGTCTATATATGATATGTATTGAACCGGGGGATGCCCCGTGTTATCATGTATTGGGGATCTGTATTTGATTTGATATTATGCTGTTACTTGTTGCATTTGAGTTTGAGTCAACTCATATTTGAGTATTGAATATTTTGAATGTATGATTTGAAGTTCAGGGCCATTGTATTTCGAAAAAATTTTTAAGCCCTGATTTTAAGCTTCCGTGTTTATGCGCTTGTTATGTGTTAATTGTTAGTAATTAGCACGGGGCCTGACACAGACCCAAGGAACACAAAAGTAGTAATAGAATACGAGGTCAAACCTCAGTACGAAGAGCACTAAGACAACAGCAATATCAGAAACATGCAGTATCTTAAAACATGAATGCATGAGGGCTGTCAAAGAATCGGTAATCTAGGCCAACGATTCAGCTGGTAATAACAGGCGAGCCTCTATACCACGCACAGCCGATCAGTCGGGGAAATCATCGGTCCGTGATATTTAGGTCTGGCCATTCAAATTAACCATCACAGCTCGGTGGTACTCGGACACAACCAATCAGTCGGTCACCACTCCGATGATAGCGTTGGAACTTTCAGGCGCGACACATCTGCCGGCCGATCACAACATGGCTCTTATTCGGTTCTCAATCAATCATGAGGCTCAATATGTATGCATGAATGCCAAGAAATTCAAATCTGATTTCAACATGCATAACTCTCGTAAACAGAACATATAAATCAAACAGTGAGCCATATCTGTTCACGTAAAGCACAGAATTCACAGAACACAAATCATGCCTCAAAATACTACACGCTTATGCCCAAAGCTGTTAACAGAATCTCAATTCGTACCTCAAATCTCAGATTCTACCTCAACAGATCGTACCAAGGCACGACAACCTCGACCTTCTCAAGTCTGATTCCTCACTGGTTTCGACAACCACAGCAGGAACTGCCTGGGAGCTCAAATCTGTAAAGGCATCTCATAACTTAGCTCAAATCTGAACCCCTATAGCTCACTGCCTATGGTCAAGAACTCAAATCTGGTTCGACCACTAAGAAAAGGTTCTAACAGCTAAAACTAAGCTTATAACGGTAGGAATCACTTACCCAGAAGCTCAGAAGAACTGAAGAACTCTCGGGTCTAACTTCACGAAAATCGTCGAACACTGTAAATCCTTCGCTCTCCTCCTACGTGTCGATCTACAACTCCAGACTGGTATCAATCGAAAGGCCTAAGCAAGACGAGCTCAGCGCCACCAGTCATGCTCCAAACAATGGCGGAAATCGACGGCAATCTAACGAAGAAGGCTTCGAATGAACAGTAACTATTGAGGGTTTCACTGTGGAAGACGATAAGAAATATCGGGTTCAAAATACGCTAAGTGTCGATCAACACTTGTATTTAAATCCTCGAGTCAAAGTCTACAGTGAAAGTCAACCACCGACAAACTCAGATCCCAACTTCAGATCCTAGCGCTGAGGCACAAGTTCTTAAATCTGAATCCAGCGCTAACTCACATCTGAGTTCTCAACGCTAACGCTAACGCACACAACTAACAAAACGGCGTCGCATCAGGGTTCCTGCTTACACAAGAAAAAAGGCGTCGCACTGCCTCACATCTAAAACATACCCTAGCACTCACATATGAATCTCGCTAATTCCCACGCAAGAATTCTAAAAACTTAACTACTTCCAGCGATAGACCTCAAATCTGAAATCCTACTGGAATCAGCTCCCGATAGGAAAACTAACCAAATCGACTCCAAATTCAACGCAGATTTCATCCGATAGCAACCAGAAACTCACAGCTGATCAGCTCTACGTCAAATCTGAAAAATTACCAACCAGATTTGACCAAAAATCCTCAAGTCTGAAATTCAATAATCACACCTACCGTGACTAATCCTTAACCAAATCCAATTATTCACTAATTACCGAATCTCATTCCTCACATTCTCCCCACCTTAAGAGATTCGTCCTCGAAATCAAAGGCAAACAAAGGGCAGAATAACATAACACCAGAACTAACCAACTTAACTCAACACAAGCCACAAATCCAAGGCACAAAATAACTATCAAAACACGAAGCACAAGCCAGAAATCACCTGGAATTCTCATTGTCAAAGCTCAAACAGATGAGGCCACTCTCATCTTCTCTTTCACTTCCCAGGTAGCTTCTTCTCGGCCATGCTTACACCATTGGACCATTACCAACGGAATTATCTTATTCCTCGGCTGCTTCTCCTTTCTATCCAGAATCTGCACTGGATATTCCACAAAACTCAAGGCAGAATCTAGCTCAACTTCGTCAATCCTCAACACATGGGATGGATCGGACTCATATATCCTCAACATTGACACATGAAAGACATCATGTATCACTGCTAACTCATCAGGCAGCTACAATCTTTAAGCCAACTGTCCAATCCTCTCAACAATCTCGAAAGGACCAACAAATCAGGGAGCTAGTTTACTGAGCCTCATCATGCTCTTGAAAGGATAAATCTTGAGAAATACTCGATTTTCAACCTCAAACTCTAACGGTCTGCGTCTTCTGTTGGCATAGATAGTGAAGGGCTCTTGTGCAGCTTTCATTCTGCTTCGAATCAATGAAATCTGATCTCTCATGTGCTGCACAAACTCAGGGGTCGAAAGCTGTTTCTCACCAACTTCTTCCCAACAGATCGGAGATCTACACTTGCGACCATACAATGCTTCGAATGGTTCCATCCTGATAGTCACTTGGTAGCTGTTGTTATAAGAAAACTCGACCAAGGATAAAGAATCCTGCCAGCCACCACTGAAAACCATCACAATTGCTCGCAGCATATCTTCCAGAGTCAGAATTGTTCTCTCGGATTGGCCATCTGTCTGAGGGTGATAAGCTGTACTCATTGACAATCTCGAACCCATCGCTGCTTGCAAACTCTTCCAGAATCGAGATGTGAATCTTGGATCTCTATCGAGTCAGAATTGTTCTCTCGGATTGGCCATCTGTCTGAGGGTGATAAGCTGTACTCATTGACAATCTCGAACCCATCGCTGCTTGCAAACTCTTCCAGAATCGAGATGTGAATCTTGGATCTCTATCAGACACTATCGAAACAGGCACTCCATGCAATCTCACAACATGGTCGATGTACAGTCTCGCCATTTTCTTCATCGAACACCTCGCATCATAGGGAATGAAATGGGATGACTTCGAAAGTCTATCAATCACCACCCAAATCGCATCGCATCCCCTACTCGATCGAGGAAAATGAGTCACAAAGTCCATGGCGATGTGCTCCCAATTCCACTTAGGCACTTCTAAACTGTGCAACATTCCACCAGGTCTCATCCTTTCGGCCTTGACCTTCTGACAGTTCAAACAGCGAGCAACAAACCAGAAATGTCGCTCTTCATGCCTTCCCACCAGTAGTGAGACTTAGCATGATACATCTTTCTATCACCCGGATGCACAATGTATCGACTACAATGCGCTTCATTCAGGATAGTCTCTTTCAAATCAATCAGGTTCGGAACCACTAACTTCCACGAAACCTCAAACACCCATCAGAAGCAACATAAAAATCATCAGACTGACCATTCTAGGCCTTAATATTCAACTCATGAATATACGGATCAGTCCTTTGCACCTCTCTGATGTCAATCAAAATATGTGGTTCTACCTGAATAGAAGAAACTATGAAATACTGATCACTCGGTTGGAATCGCCAACCGAAAGTCTCCAACTGCTCGTGGACTCTCGAGATACTCAAAGATGTTAGCATCGCGGGTTGGGCTTTCCTACTCAAAGCATCAGCTACTAAGTTCATCTGCCCAAGCTGATACTGAATCTTGCAATCAAAATCCTTGAGCAACTCCATCCAAAGACGCTGCCTCATATTCAGATCTGATTGAGTGAAGATATACTTCAAACTCTTGTGGTCGGTGTACACCACAAATTTCTCACCATACAGATAGTGACGTTAGATCTTCAAGGCAAAAACAATCGCTGCCAATTCTAAATAATGAACGGGGTATCTCGTCTCATGGGGCTTCAACTGTCGAGACTCATACGCAATCACGTACCGGTTCTGCATCAGAACACACCCTAAACCACTCAAAGAAGCATCGGAGCAAACAACGAAACCTCCAGATCCAGACGTAGAGCCAACATAGGAGCAGTAGTCAACTTCTCCTTAAGTGTCTAAAAACTCGACTCACATTCATCTGTCCAAAAAAACTTCCTAACCTTCTGGGTCAAATGAGTCATCGGCCTTGCTATCGAAGAGAACTTTTCAATAAAACGCCTGTAATAACCGACCAAACCCAAGAAACTACAGATCTCAGAAACATTCCTAGGTCGCTCCCACTTAAGAACTGCTTCGACCTTATTCGGATCCACTGAAATTCCTTGAGCAGAAATGACATGACCCAAAAAGATTACTCTATCCAGCCAAAATTCGCACTTGCTGAACTTGGCATACAACTGCGAGTCTCTCAACTTCTGCAATACCAATCTCAGGTGCTCCTTATGCTCTCTAAAACTCCTCAAAATACACCAGGATGTCGTCTATGAATACAATCACGAACCGATCGATATATTCGTTGAAGACGTGATTCATCAAATCCATGAAAATAGCAGGGGAAATCGTCAACCCAAACGGCATCCCAAGAAACTCATAATGCCCGTTTCTCGTCCGAAAAGCTGTCTTCGCTACATCGGCGTCTCTAATTCGAAACTTGTAATAGCCCGAGCGCAAATCAAAGTTCGAGTATACGGCCGATCCTTGCAACTGATCGAACAAGTCATCAATCCTCGGCAAAGGATACTTGTTCTTCACCGTCGCTCTATTCAACTGCCGAAAATCCACACACATCCTCATAGATCCATCCTTCTTCTTCACAACAAAATCGGAGCTCCCCAATGCGACATACTCGGTCTAATGAAGCCTTTCTCCAAAAGATCTCTCAACTGATCCTTGAGTTATTTCAACTCAGCTGGAGCCAACCAATACGGAGCTCTAGAAATCGGGGCTGTCCCTGGCACCAACTCGATACTGAAATCAATCTCTCTTCTCGGAGGGAATCCAAGAATCTCATCTGGAAACACGTCTGGGAACTCTCGGACAATTGGAATATCGCTTAACTCCAATCGTGACTATTGGGAAACATCGAGCGCATAGATCATAAATCCAGCGTTACCCAGCGACAATAGGCTAAACATATCCATGGCAGACACCAGTGGAATCTTTGAGCGTGAATCAGCACCGTAGAAATCCCACTTCTCACCCGACTCGAGCGAAATCTCACCACACAATGAAAGCAATCAACGGTAGCCTTATAGCTGGACAATACATCCATTCCCAAGATGCAGTCAAAATCTCTCATCTCCAAAGAGATCAAATTTGCCACTATCACAATCTGATCAAACCGGATCACACAATCCACCACAATCTCATGGGACATCAACCACACACCAGCGGGAGTAGACACATACACAACATCACACAGTGGGGTAACTCTCAACCCACACTCATGCACAAACCATGCAGAAACAAAGGAGTGTGATGCTCCTGTATCAAATAAAACTCTCGCAAGAAAATTGAAGACAGAGCATGTACCTGCGATAACTCCACTAGGCATCTCATCAGCTTGCTCCCTCGACAAGGCATTCACCTGGACCTGTTGCGGTCCCTGAAATTAAGGTCTTGAAGATCCTCCAAACCTAGATGGTTCACGGGGTTGGAATCCGGATCATTGGGTCGGGGCAGGAGGTTGCGGCCTCTGAAAAGAACCACCAGCCAAACCTTGCTGCGAATGAACAGAGGGCTGTCCCCTCATCAACGGAAACACTCTTAGATAGTGTCCAGGCTGCCCACAGTTGTGGCAAAGACCCTGAACTCCACGGCACTACGAATTCATGTGCTTACAACCGCAGTGTCCACAAGACAATCCTCCTGAACCACTGCCACCAGAGCTAGCAGAACCAAAGGAACTCGAATTCAAATTTCTATTGAACTACTTCCCACGAGCCCTGAACCTCTGATGGTTCGATTGCTGAGAAGTCTGAGGAGGTTGAGAAGTATGCATCCCTTCAGGCGCAGGAAAATAGCCTCGTCCAACAGTCATCGGAACCTGCATCGGCGCATCCAACAAACTCTCCTTGATATCGATTGCTCGATCCACAGCCTCAGAATAAGTCGAAGGTGCACCAGCCAACACCAACTGGAACAGCTTGGGCCGCCAACCCTTCATAAACTTGTTCCTATTCGTCCGCTCCAAGCTAGCAACGTGAGGGACATACGCAAGAAGAGAAGAAAACTGTCTGACTGATAGGATCTGTGAGACCTGGAATTGTACAAGATTAATTTGGTTGGAATTAATCGGATTTTAGAGAGTTCTGGTGGTTCAGATCTCTGTTTGGTTTGCATTTTCGGGTCTGAAATAGCATTTGGAACAATTCTGGAAGTCTTCGTATTTTTAGTATTTTGTGGTAAAAGCTGGTTGATTAGTGAAAACCAGTCATAGCATTTATTTGGAAACGTGAGATTCCAAAACACCGTCGTTTGGAGAGATCTGGTAGCGCTTGAAATACCAGTCGCTGGTTTAGCGTATTTTGTATTGGGTTGGATACGGTGTCGTTTGAATAAGTTGGAGCGACGTCGTTTTGGTGTAGCGCTAGTGAGAGATCTGATCGCGTGTGTGTGCCTGCTGGTTGTTCAGCCGAAGCAGATGTCAACGCGGGTCAACATCCCTGTAGCGCGAGGAGGAAACATCGTCGTTTGGATGTTGCGACTGGTTGTCCAGCTGCGAGATATTTGTTCGCTACTGTAGCTTGCGTCTGGTTTCCTGTAGCTTGCGGCTGGTATTGCGCGAGGGTTATCGACCGGATTTGATGATGTCAACTGTGCGACGCCGTTTTGATTAGTTGCAACGCTGCGTTTTATATGTTACGGCTGGTACCAGCTTTTGGAGGAATTCCCGTGATGTTTAAACCAGTCGTCTGGTTGTCCAGCTTTTGGATTTGAGAACCAGCCGATGGTTTTAAGCGACCAGCTGGTGGCATATTTGATGACGTAAGCGGTGCGACGTCGTTTTATTAAGTCGCTGCGACATCGTTTTGATTAGCATTGTTTGAGAATTCAGCCGTTGGTTCTTTGCATTTGCTGGTTGTATTTTTAGTGTGCGTTTACTGGTTTTGTCGGTGGATGAGTTTAACCAGCTTTTGCGAGATGTATTTAAGGAAGACTTGGTCTTCGATTTCGAGCACCAGATTCCATACTTAGCGAAATATTTTCCCCGATTGTGTTCTTCGCTTCGAACCCTAGGTTACTGTTCACCGTAGCTTTCCTCCGGCAATTCCCATCGTTTCCGGCCGTTGTTTGGTACGTGCGAGGTAGCGTTGGACTCCTCTTGAGAAGCTCTATCATTCTATATCACTTTGGGAAGCTGTGATCGGCTAGTTGAGGAACGCGAAGTTGCTGCTCGGTTGTGCGTGGTATCGTACAGGTAGAACTTCGTTCCTTTCGTGATGAGATCTGTTCCTAGCCTTGAATTAAGCTCCCTGCTGAGTTGTGTTGTTGAGATTAGTCGCTGGTTTGGTTGAGCGTAGCTCCAGCCGTGAGCTTTTGTAGTTGGCCGTGAATTTCCTGTTAGTTTGCCTGAGATCCGTTGTGCGTATGTTTAGCAGGTGTTGAATCAGATCTCTCGGACCCTGTTTGTGGTTATTGTTGCACAGAAGTATAAGGTACGGATCTGAGCTTGAAGTAGCTGGGAGTTGGCATGAGATTGAATGCTAGATGGCTGTTTGTGCATTGACGTGGATGTTGCTGTGTGCATATGTGATTGTTGTTGATTTTAGCTGCTATGTTTATGCATACACGCATTTCCCATATTGCATTCATATTTCGGTTGCGCCATTGTTTCGTATCTTGTATTGCTGTTGTTGATTCTTACCAGGATGCGAGGGCGAGCGGCAATACCGCACTCTCATCTTCCTGCTGGGATCGTTATCCACCATGCGCCGAGTGGTTAACTACCACAGTTCATGGGCGAGGCAACGGCAGGTTGAGTTGTTTGATGCATCTGGTATTCGGGTGTGGTATCACGGTGAGTGGCTCATTACCACACTGTGAACACACCCCCTGACCACTGTTGTTGCAGATTCTTGGAGCTGTGCTTGAGTTCCTTAGCTCCCTTTTTGGTCGAGCCTTCTGTTGTTATCCGATGTCTTATGCATAGCATCTGCATGTTATCTTATGCATTCTTTTAGCTATATCTGTTGCTCTCCGTACTGGGGTTTGACCCCATGTCCCTCTGGGGCTTGGTTTGTTTCCTTGTTTGTGTTGTTTTCAGGGAACCCAGGTTTTACAGTTGGTCGTGGTTTTAACCCAGCTGGTGGTGCCCCAGGAGGTGGTTAGCATGTCCCAGTCGCGTATAGCATATTTATATATATATGTATCAGTTAGCCAGGGGGATGCCCTGCGCTTCGTTATTGTATCCAGTAGTTGGAGTCTGATACGTATTATGGTTGTTGTATGCTATACTGTTGGTTGTTTTTACGTACTGGGATATATTTTGACTATCGCTCTATTTTAAATTACATTGTTTTAAACCGTCAGGCCAAAAGCGAAAATTTTACCCGCTTTTTGATAGCTTCCGCATGTGTTTGTATGATTTTACTCTGTTTAGAGCACGAGGCCTGACAGGATATGGCTCGAAAACAGGCCTAGGAGTTCAGAAGGGGGGGTTGAATGAACTCCTTGATATTTTTAATTTTCGAAACATTTAAAACAATTTTTACAAGCACCCGCTTAACTTAAATCCGAGTTACCAGATTTAAGGTATCTCAGTCCCAAACGCTGATTTCTCGGTTAACAGTAAATATGTGAAAATAAATCGATTAATCAGTGAACAGTATACGTAATAAATAAATGCAGTAAATTTTAAAGTTCAGGATCGAGAGTTTGTTTATGGAAGTTCGGATATCAAATCCTACGTCTCCCCTTCTTCCTTATCAGGAAGGTTCCACTAGAAGATTTGATGTTTACAGCCTCTGTAACCACCCAGTCACTGAGCCTCGCTCAAGATGAACTCCTAGCAATATCCAATCAACAAGCAGATGCAGCTGCTGAATACACTCGCTGCTGAAGTAGATACCCAACTGCTGAATACACTCGCTTCTGAAGTAGATACCCAACTGCTGAATACACTCGCTTCTGAAGTAGATACCCAACTGCTGAATATAAACCAGAGACTAATTGCGTAGCCCTTTGAATCAACATCTAAATAACGATCCGATAGCTGAGTACTTGCATCTGAATATGCAAAGCTGTTAATTGCAACGGCTGATTGTCCAGAAGTAATTTTGAATTCAGCACTTGTCTTATTTTTGTTATCACCAAAACTAATAAATGTTATCTTAACAATTTCCTCCTTTTTGGTGATGACAAAACTTAGCAGTCTTTCGACTTATGAGGGTAGGCAAAAATAAATTGCGCCAAGTCTGCTGAAATTTTATAAATTTCATTACTGATTAATGTACATAGGATTTGTACAAGAAACAGAAACAAATTCCTAAAATTATTTTTCTCCATAGACCCAATATTTAGCACTCCTTTTAGGAGGTAGATACGGTCCATATATTTTGAGTATCGCTCTATTTTAAATTACATTGTTTTAAACCGTCAGGCCAAAAGCGAAAATTTTACCCGCTTTTTGATAGCTTCCGCATGTGTTTGTATGATTTTACTCTGCTTAGAGCATGAGGCCTGACATTTTTTGTATCAGAGCTTAAGCTGGGATAAGCTCGATTTCTTTGATCACACTCGAGTCTAGGCACAGTGTTTTGTGTTACGTGTGCTTGACTATGTGACTACGTGCTGCATATTTCTGTGTTATATGCTATCTATGCCGTATCTGTTCTGTTTTGCTTGATCCTGTTGAGTGTTTTCGTAGATGCCGCCTAGACGTCGTGGTAGAGGAGTTTGATCACACTCGAGTCTAGGCACAGTGTTTTGTGTTACGTGTGCTTGACTATGTGACTACGTGCTGCATATTTCTGTGTTATATGCTATCTATGCCGTATCTGTTCTGTTTTGCTTGATCCTGTTGAGTGTTTTCGTAGATGCCGCCTAGACGTCGTGGTAGAGGAGGGGGCAGTTTCAGGAGTCAGGAGGACAGAATGAGGATCGGTATAGTGCTCGTACTCAGACTCGTGAGAGTAGTGAGGAAGAAGAGGTTGCGGCTACGACGCCTTCGGTAGAGAGGATGGATGTGGTGATCGCTCGGTTTCAGAGGATGAAACCCTCCAGTCTTCAATGGTGATGAGTCCAGTGAGGATGCGGACTCGTGGCTCCGGAATGTCATCTTTCTTTTCGATCGATGTAAGTATGATGATGAGCTCCGTTTGAGTTTAGTGATTCTACTGCTTAGGAAGGCCGTAGAGCGCTGGTGGCGAGGCGCTTCTAGTACCTTGGAGGAGACCGATGTCGGGATCTCTTGGAACAGTTTTTGCGAGACCTTCCGATAGGAGTATGTACCCGAATCTTATGTGAACGCTCGGGAGCGGGAGTTCGACCATCTGGAGCAGGGTTCCATGACTGTTCGGGAGTATGCTAGGAAGTTCTCTTCTCTGTTGGCGTACGTTCCCCATGTTTCTGGCCGGGAGAGGGCCAAGCGGACTCGATTTCTTGAGGTCTTGAATGAAGAGTTGTATCAAATGGTTTTGACTAGTAAGCCCAAGACTTACGCTGAGGCTGTGGACAGTGCCATCGACATTGAGGAAGGTTTGCGTAGTCGTCATGCTCGTAGGCAGCAGGCAATGCCGGGTGGTCGTCCTGCTATTCAGGGAGCGCAGTCTTCACAGTCCTCCCAGTCAGCCTATCAGCCCCAGCAGCAGCCACAGGTGGCTCAGCAGTCTGGCCGTCAGAGGTTTTGACCCCGAGGTCAGCAGTTTAAGAAGAAGTCGGGTTCTGGATCTGCTGGTTCGGGCAGCTCGAGTAGCAGTGGTTCTCAGGCTAAGTTTTGTGGCTTTTTCTATGGAAAGCATCCGTCCATGCAGTGTGTTGGTGTGCAGGTTTTCCTGCAACCTTTGTGGTCAGTACGGGCATTTTGCTAGAGTGTGTCCATCAGCTGGATCACAGCAGACCACGGCCCAGCCTCAGGGTCGTGGAGGTCAGTCTAGGGGCCGTTCTCAGCAGTTCCAGCATCCTCGAGTGGGTGAGACTCAGTTTAGGCCGTTTCAGCAGCCTGGTCCGTCGCGGTTCGGACAGTCGTCTCATCCTTTCTTCTCAGGACCCCAGCATGCTCAGGTTAACGCCATTACGAGGGAGAAGGCCGAGGAGACACCGAGCCGGGTGATTGGAGGTACATGTATTGTCTTTGACTTTCCTGCTCGTGTGTTGTTTGACACCGGTGCATCGCATTCTTTTATTTCTGATTCGTTTGTTGTTGAGCATGGTCTGTGTACCATCCCTTTGTGCGATGCCGTTTCTGTTTCTACCCCTGGTGGTGTTTATTTCTGATTCGTTTGTTGTTGAGCATGGTCTGTGTACCATTCCTTTGCGCGATGCCGTTTCTGTTTCTACCCCTGGTGGTGTGAGCCTGTTCTCCCAGGAGGTTTTGTTGGATGGCGTGTTGTGGTTTGGAGAGCATGTCCTGTTAGCGAACTTGATCCGTTTGATGCTTTGGGATTTCGATTGCATAGTTGGGATGGATGTGCTGTCCAACTATAGGGTCTCCATGGACTGCTTCCATAGGATTATGCGTTTTAGGCCTATGTTTGGCGAGAAGTGGGACTTCTACGGCCAGGATTCTAGATCGAAGATCCCGTTGATCTCAGCTATGGATATGTTTAGCTTGTTGTCTTTGGGGAATGCTGGCTTTATGATTTACGCTTTGGATGCATCTTCTTCTTCCCGCGTTCAGTTCAGTGATGTTCCCGTGGTGCGACATTTCCCGGATGTGTTTTCGGAGGAGATTCTTGGTTTCTCTCCGAGGCGGGAGATCGACTTCAGCATAGAGCTGGTGCCTGGCACAGCTCCGATTTCACGTGCTCCTTATCGTCTGGAGCCTGCGGAGTTGAGAGAACTCAAGGTGCAGTTAGATGATTTGCTGGAGAAAGGTTTTATTCGTCCTAGTATGTCACCATGGGGAGCGCCCATACTGTTTGTGAATAAGAAGGATGGCTCAATGCGGATGTTCATTGATTTTTGCCAGTTGAATAAAGCTACTGTCAAGAACAAGTACCCGTTGCCGAGAATCGATGATCTGTTTGATCTGTTGCAAGGTTCTGTGGTGTATTCAAATATTGATCTTCGTTCCGGGTACCATCAGCTGAGAGTGAGAGATCAGGATGTCGCGAAGACTGCTTTTCGTACGAGGTACGGACATTTTGAGTTTTTGGTGATGCCGTTTGGGTTGACCAACGCACCTGTAGTCTTTATGTATCTGATGAACCGAGTTTTTAGAGAGTTCATAGACCAGTTTGTGATTGTTTTTATTGACGACATCTTGGTTTATTCCAAGACTCCGAGGGAGCACAAAGAGCACTTGGTAATGGTTCTTCAGAGATTGATAGACCAGCAGTTGTATGCAAAGTTCTTCAAGTGCGAGTTTTGGTTGGATCGCGTCGTATTCTTGGGACATGTGATTTCAGCCGAGGGGATTTCTATAGATCCTAGCAAGGTTGATGCCGTTCTGAACTGGGAGCGTCCCAGGAATGTTTCCGAGATTCGCAGTTTCTTGGGTCTGGCTGGCTATTACCGTCGCTTTAACTCCGAGGGAGCACAAAGAGCACTTGGTAATGGTTCTTCAGAGATTGATAGACCAGCAGTTGTATGCAAAGTTCTTCAAGTGCGAGTTTTGGTTGGATCGCGTCGTATTCTTGGGACATGTGATTTCAGCCGAGGGGATTTCTATAGATCCTAGCAAGGTTGATGCCGTTCTGAACTGGGAGCGTCCCAGGAATGTTTCCGAGATTCGCAGTTTCTTGGGTCTGGCTGGCTATTACCGTCGCTTTATTGAGGGATTCTCAAGTATAGCAAAGCCGATGACTCAATTAACTCAGAAGGACAAGAGGTTTGTTTGGACTGAGCAGTGCGAGAATGCTTTTCAACTGCTCAAGGAAAAGTTGACTACTGCACCTGTGTTGGCTCTGCCATCCGGTTCAGGTGGTTTTGTTGTTTGTTCTGACGCTTCGCTCAATGGATTGGGTTGTGTGTTGATGCAGAATGGTCGAGTCATTGCGTATTCCTCGCGGCAGTTGAAACCGCATGAAACTCGTTACCCCGTCCATGATTTGGAGTTAGCAGCGGTGGTCTTTGCGTTGAAGATCTGGCGCCACTACCTGTACGGCGAGCAGTTTGTGGTGTACTCCGACCACAAAAGTTTACAATATCTGTTTTCGCAGCCTAACTTGAAAATGAGACAGCGTCTGTGGATGGAGCTGCTAAAGGACTTTGATTGTGAGATCAAGTACCAGCCTAGGAAGTCGAACGTAGTGGCTGATGCTTTGAGCAGGAAGGCTAGTGAGATGCTTGCGTCGTTGTATATCTCTAAGGATCAGGAGCATCTTAACACTACGGGTTGGAGATTTTACCTGGCTGAGGATTGTGTGGTGGTTTCTTCTTTCCAAGTGGAGCCACAGATTGTTTCTACCATTCGAGCAGCTCAAAGGACTGATCCGTCTATCCACGAGTTGAAGTTGAAGGTCAGGACTGGCGAACTTGAGGATTATTCTGTCTCTTCCGATGGTTGTTTGCATTTCCGGGGCAGGTTGGTTGTACCCAATTTGATTGATTTGAAGGAGGAGATCCTTCGGGAAGCGCACTGTAGCAGACATAGTGTTCATCCTAGTGCACGGAAGATACCATGCTTTGAAGCCGCACTTTTGGTGGGCTAGCCTAAAGAGCGACTTTGTTGGTTTTGTTGCTCGTTGTTTGAATTGTCAGATGGTTAAGGCCGAAAGGATGAGACCTGGTGGTCTGTTACAGAGTTTGGAAGTGCCCCAATGGAATTGGGAGCACATTGCTATGGATTTTGTGACGCATCTGCCTCGTTCCAGTAGAGGATGCGATGCTATTTGGGTGGTTATAGACCGTCTGTCGAAGTCTGCGCATTTTATCCCCTATGGAATGACCTTCTCGTTGAAGAAGATGGCGAAGCTGTACGTTGATTTTGTTGTTAGACTGCATGGTGTGCCCGTTTCGATCGTTTCTGACCGAGATCCGAGGTTTACTTCCAGGTTTTGGAAGAGTTTGCAAATAGCTTTGGGTACCAGATTGGCGATGAGCACCGCGTATCACCCCCAGACAGATGGCCAATCTGAGAGAGCTATCCAGACGTTAGCTTTGGGTACCAGATTGGCGATGAGCACCGCGTATCACCCCCAGACAGATGGCCAATCTGAGAGAGCTATCCAGACGTTGGAGGATATGTTGCGAGCTGTTGTGCTGGATTTCGGAGGTAGCTGGCAAGATGCGTTGTCTTTAGTTGAGTTTTTGTATAATAACAGCTACCAAGTGACGATCGCCTTTTGAGGCTTTGTATGGCAGAAAGTGCAGATCGCCAGTGTGTTGGGATGAAGTGGGGGAGAAGCAGCTATCTGCCCCTGACTTTGTGCTGCAAATGAAAGATCATGTTGATCTAATTAGACAGCGGATGAAAGCTGCCCAGGATCGCCAAGCCAGTTATGCAAATAAGAGGCGTCGACCTCTTGAGTTTCAGGTTGGTGGTCGTGTATTTCTCAAGGTTTCTTCGTTTCGCAGTGTGATGCGCTTTGGACACAAGGGAAAGTTAGCCCCTCGTTATGTTGGTTCGTATGAGATTGTTGAGAGTATTGGCCCTTTAGCGTATCGGCTGTTGTTGCCGCCAGAGTTGTCTTCTCTACATTATGTCTTCCATGTTTCCATGCTGAGGAAGTACGAGCCAGATCCGTCTCATGTGCTTGGAACTGACGAGGTTGAGCTAGATCAGACGTTGAGTTATCAAGAATATCCATTGCAGATCCTTGGCAGAAAAGAGAAACAGTTGAGGAATAAGACCATTCCGTTGGTAATGGTGCAATGGAGCAAGCATGGAAGGGAATAAGCTACTTGGGAGCTGGAAGAAAAGATGCAGCGCGAGTGGCCGCATCTGTTTGAGTAGCGGTTGAGCTAAATTTCCAGTAGTTTGTAGCTTTTTGTTGTCTTTCTTCCCTAGTTGTTGTTAAATGTTTGCTCAGTTATCTTGAACTCTTGGCCTTGTGTTAGGCGAGCTGTTGTTTGATTTCTGCTGTTGTATTTAATGTTCAGAATTTTTTTTTGATTTCGGGGACGAAATCTTTTTAGTGGGGGAGAAATGTGAGACCTGGAATTGTACAAGATTAATTTGGTTGGAATTAATCGGATTTTAGAGAGTTCTGGTGGTTCAGATCTCTGTTTGGTTTGCATTTTCGGGTCTGAAATAGCATTTGGAACAATTCTGGAAGTCTTCGTATTTTTAGTATTTTGTGGTAAGAGCTGGTTGATTAGTGAAAACCAGTCGTAGCGTTTATTTGGCAACGTGAGATTCCAAAATGCCGTCGTTTGGAGAGATCTGGTAGCGCTTGAAATACCAGTCGCTGGTTTAGCGTATTTTGTATTGGGTTGGATACGGTGTCGTTTGAAAAAGTTGGAGCGACGTCGTTTTGGTGTAGCGCTAGTGAGAGATCTGATCGCGTGTGTGTGCCTGCTGGTTGTTCAGCCGAAGCAGATGTCAACGCGGGTCAACATCCCTGTAGCGCGAGGAGGAAACGTAGTCGTTTGTATGTTTTGACTGGTTGTCCAGCTGCGAGAGATTTGTTCTCTACTGTAGCTTGCGTCTGGTTTCCTGTAGCTTGCGGAGTTGGAGCGACGTCGTTTTGGTGTAGCGCTAGTGAGAGATCTGATCGCGTGTGTGTGCCTGCTGGTTGTTCAGCCGAAGCAGATGTCAACGCGGGTCAACATCCCTGTAGCGCGAGGAGGAAACGTAGTCGTTTGTATGTTTTGACTGGTTGTCCAGCTGCGAGAGATTTGTTCTCTACTGTAGCTTGCGTCTGGTTTCCTGTAGCTTGCGGCTGGTATTGCGCGAGGGTTATCGACCGGATTTGATGACTTCAGCTGTGAGACGCCATTTTGATTAGTTGCAACACTGCGTTTTATATGTTACGGCTGGTACCAGCTTTTGGAGGAATTCCCGCGATGTTTAAACCAGTCGTCTGGTTGTCCAGCTTTTGGATTTGAGAACCAGCCGAAGGTTTTAAGCGACCAGCTGGTGGCAGATTTGATGACGTAAGCGGTGCGACGTCGTTTTATTAAGTCGCTGCGACATCGTTTTGATTAGCATTGTTTGAGAATTCAGCCGTTGGTTCTTTGCATCTGCTGGTTGTATTTTTAGTGTGCGTCTACTGGTTTTGTCGGTGGATGAGTTTAACCAGCTTTTGCGAGATGTATTTAAGGAAGACTTGGTCTTCGATTTCGAGCACCAGATTCCATACTTAGCGAAATATTTTCCCCGATTGTGTTCTTCGCTTCGAACCCTAGGTTACTGTTCACCGTAGCTTTCCTCCGGCAATTCCCATCGTTTCCGGCCGTTGTTTGGTACGTGCGAGGTAGCGTTGGACTCCTCTTGAGAAGCTCTATCATTCTATATCACTTTGGGAAGCTGTGATCAGCTAGTTGAGGAACGCGAAGTTGCTGCTCGGTTGTGCGTGGTATCGTACAGGTAGAACTTCGTTCCTTTCGTGATGAGATCTGTTCCTAGCCTTGAATTAAGCTCCCTGCTGAGTTGTGTTGTTGAGATTAGTCGCTGGTTTGGTTGAGCGTAGCTCCAGCCGTGAGCTTTTGTAGTTGGCCGGGAATTTCCTGTTAGTATGCCTGAGATCCGTTGTGCGTATGTTTAGCAGGTGTTGAATCAGATCTCTCGGACCCTGTTTGTGGTTATTGTTGCACAGAAGTATAAGGTACGGATCTGAGTTTGAAGTAGCTGGGATTTGACGTGAGATTGAATGCTAGATGGCTGTTTGTGCATTGACGTGGATGTTGCTATGTGCATATGTGATTGCTGTTGATTTTAGCTGCTATGTTTATGCATACACGCATTTCCCATATTGCATTCATATTTCGGTTGCAGCCATTGTTTCGTATCTTGTATTGCTGTTGTTGATTCTTACCAGGATGCGAGGGCGAGCGGCAATACCGCACTCTCATCTCCCTGCTGGGATCGTTAGCCACCATGCTCCGAGTGGTTAACTACCACAGTTCATGGGCGAGGCATCGGCAGGTTGAGTTGTTTGATGCATCTGGTATTCGGGTGTGATATCACGGCGAGTGCCACACTGTGAACACACCCCGTGGCCACTGTTGTTGCAGATTCTTGGAGCTGTGCTTGAGTTCCTTAGCTCCCTTGTTGGTCGATCCTTCTATTGTTATCCGGTGTCTCATGCATAACATCTGCATTTTATCTTATGCATTCTTTTAGCTATATCTGTTGCTCTCCGTACTGGGGTTTGACCCCATGTCCCTCTGGGGCTTGGTTTGTTTCCTTGTTTGTGTTGTTTTCAGGGAACCCAGGTTTTACAGCTGGTCGTGGTTTTAACCCAGCTGGTGGTGCCCCAGGAGGTGGTTAGCGTGTCCCAGTCGCGTATAGCATATTTATATATATATGTATCAGTTAGACAGGGGGATGCCCTGTGCTTCGTTATTGTATCCAGTAGTTGGAGTCTGATACGTGTTATGGTTGTTGTATGCTATACTGTTGGTTGTTTTTACGTACTGGGATATATTTTGAGTATCGCTCTATTTTAAATTACATTGTTTTAAACCGTCAGGCCAAAAGCGAAAATTTTACCCGTTTTTTTATAGCTTCCGCATGTGTTTGTATGATTTTACTCTGTTTAGAGCACGAGGCCTGACAGGATCAATATGGCTCGAAAAACAGGCCTAGGAGTTCAGAAGGGGGGGTTGAATGAACTCCATGGTATTTTTAATTTTCGAAACCTTTAAAATAATTTTTACAAGAACCCGCTTAACTTAAATCCGAGTTACCAGATTTAAGGTATCTCAGTCCCAAAAGCTGATTTCTCGGTTAACAGTAAATATGCGGAAATAAATCGATGAATCAGTGAACAGTATACGTAATAAATAAATGCAGTAAATTTAAAAGTTCAGGATCTAGAGTTTGTTTATGGAAGTTCGGATATCAAATCCTACGTCTCCCCTTCTTCCTTATTAGGAAGGTTCCACTAGAAGATTTGATGTTTACAGCCTCTGTAACCACCCAGTCACCGAGCCTCACTCAAGATGAACTCCTAGCAATATCCAATCAACAAGCAGACGCAGCTGCTGAATACACTCGCTACTGAAGTAGATACCCAACTGCTGAATACACTCGCTTCTGAAGTAGATACCCAACTGCTGAATACACTCGCTTCTGAAGTAGATACCCAACTGCTGAATATAAACCAGAGACTAATTGCATAGCCCTTTGAATGAACATCTAAATAACGATCCGATAGCTGAGTACTTGCATCTGAATATGCAAAGCTGTTAATTGCAACGGATGATTGTCCAAAAGTAATTTTGAATTCAGCACTTGTCTTATTTTTGTTATCAGCAAAACTAATAAATGTATTTTAACAGTTTCCCCCTTTTTGGTGATGACAAAACTTAGCAGTATTTAGACTTATGAGGATAGGCAAAAATAAATTGCGCCAAGTCTGCTGAAATTTTATAAATTTCATTACTGATTAATGTACATAGGATTTGTACAAGAAACAGAAACAAAAGTCCTAAAATTATTTTTCTCCATAGACCCAATATTTAGCACTCCTTTGGGAGGTAGATACGGTCCATAGGTTACACGACCAGAACCAGATCCACCGCCACTGCTACGTTGTCTATCTCTTGATCCACCACCAGAGCCTCTTCTTCGTTTGCTACCACTACTACTCTCAGATCCTCTGCCACCGCTGTTACCACCTTCTCTGCTGGAGCTGCCTCCACTAGGTCTAGCTTGATCGTTAGGAGGCGGCTGAGGTCGGCTGCTACCACCTTCCCCCTTTTTGGCATCACCACCCCTATTGATATAATCAACAAGGAAGCCAAGATGGATAGAGAGGTTATTATAGTTTTCCTGTGCTTGCACACGGAAGTCAAACAATTCGCTTCTAACGGCATCCAGCCTCTCATCCATGTCATCTAATATAGCCCGTTGCTCTTTCACCTCCTTTCGAACGTCAACATTATCTAAGGCAGCAGCAGCCACCTGAATGCTAAGCTTCTGATGAGATTTAACAACATCCAGCGACAGGGCAGACTTATGATCATGCATATCTTTGCGAATATTTGTAAGCAACGCCCTGTACGCCCTATCATGTTCATCAAAGCGTGCATTAAACTGCTTCTCAAGGTCTCTGATGTGCATTAGAAGAATATCCTTGAGTTATTCGGTATCATCCTTCCGCTTAACTGTCAAACTGAAGTTGTTCAATAGAAGCACATAGTTGTGCGAAGGATGCTTGAAGATCTGTGGAGATAGCGGGTAGAGAGATTGGAGTAGTAGTCGTTTCATCATCATCAAAACGCATAGAAGAATCATCTGAGGTAGTTTGAGAGTGAGGACGCTAGTTTATAACCATCTGTACATTCTGATCCTCAAAAATTGAACTGGCAGCTATCTGTACAGTCTGATTAACGGCTGAAGCAATAGAAATCTATGCACTAGTAACAACTGAAACTGAACGAGTGACTAACTGTACATCTCTCAAAATTGATCTGTCCAGAGCAAGAGTGGAAACAAAATTGCGGATATCAACGGTACTCAAACCACTAAATAAACTGTACCGGACAGAAGCTGTACATAGCTGAGACCAGCCCCAAAAGGTAACTGTAGGCCTCTGAGAACCAAAAACTGAGACTGGCTCAACAACAACAATAGTCCTGCAAAATTTGAGTGATCCACCTGGCAGTAGTTTCCCCGAAACAAAGAATTGGGCGGCTTCTATACACACGTCAGCCCATCTCTTTTTCATCACCTTGAAAAATTCACTTATTGGAGGGAGTGTATCGACATAAGAAATTTGAGGCAAAATTTCTGTACAAACAACTGGCCTGGGCAATATCTTCCAATAATCAGCGCACGGCTCAATAACCCAGGAGCCATCAACCATAATCATGGTCCTTGCCCAGCATGTGGACCGAAAGTTGGTATTGGATCTGGCAATAACAACGCCAAGATCACGCGTTTCTCCTTCAAATAAAAAAGAACAACTCTCCCTGTCCCACTGTAAACCATGTAATTTCACCTGACATATAAATCCTGCTAAGACAGAGAGATAAGTCTTTGATATCATTTGTAGGACTTTAATATCGGTAGCTGTGGAAGGCTGGACAGAAACAAAATTGCCGTGTCGGGCTGTCAAAAATTTGCGAAAAAGCAATTCTCTAAACTTCAGTAGTATATACTCTCGTCGTTGAAGTGCTGCCCTTGTAGAATTAATATCGGTAGCTGTGGAAGGCTGGACAGAAACAAAATTGCCGTGTCGGGCTGTCAAAAATTTGCGAAAAAGCAATTCTCTAAACTTCAGTAGTATATACTCTCGTCGTTGAAGTGCTGCCCTTGTAGAATCTATACCTGCCCAACATAGAATCATTTCCTCTTTGGCATAGAACTCTGTCGGATTCAGCGCAGCCATCCTTCGAAAACTGTAAGAATTAAAGAATTGTTCAACCTCATCAATAATTTTCTCCCGTTTCTGTACAAGAAAATCAACATTGGCACAAATCAAAGTAAAGATCTCCTTGGATGGATTCCCTTTAATTGGATCCACTATCTTAAGGGGTGCCTTCCCCTTAGCATTAGCAGGAATCTTGGGGAGACTGGCCTTGTACCAGTCCCCTTCATTGACTCCTTTGATCGAAATCTCTCCGACAGCAGATGGTAGAATGGAATCCTCGGAAATTTTCAACAACGTTTCCTCAAGAGACAATGATTCATCATCAGTTTTCTTCTCAAAAGTAGCTGGAACTACATCTACTATGTCCGTTCCTAGATCCTTGTCAGTTCCATCCTCAGGCTCTGTTACGACATACGTAGCTGAAACATCTATCCTGCTCTTCGTTTCAGCAGCAACTGTTTGAACTGTCTGCTCCTGTACAACTGTTTCACAAACAACTGTTTCCGATTCTTCATCAGTATCACTGGCTGTTTCAACTCTCCTATTAGTATCACTGGCAAAAAATTCCTCGTAGGACAGATTAAACCAATGCTCCATCTCATCAGCTCTTGGTTCTGCCTCATCTCCAACGTCTGGTCTACTGACATCTGTTACTTCCTCCTCTGTTTCCAGCTGAGCGGTTTTAGAATTACTTGCTCAATGATGTTATCCACATCATCAGCAGTGGATATCCCCTCATCAACTACATCTGCATCAGTTGGCACGGGATTCTCAACAGCAACTACAGCAACAGCTGTTGGTTCTTCAACAATTTCATCAGCAGAACCTAGTGCCAACCTTCTCTTCCTCTTCTAAATTTTACGTTTTGGTGCAGAAGGAGGCATGGTTGAGATTGGTGCAACATTTTGAATAGGTACTCCCTCAAGTGCTGGACTGGCAGTAACAGCAGAGACTTTTACAACACAAGCCCGCTTCTTCTTCACTACTGGTTTATCAACAGCAGCTGGTCTCTTCCTAGACACAGCCCTTTTAACTGGTGTCTTTTTCACCCGCGATACATCCTCCACTTCAATCTTATCATTAACAGCGGTGTATCGGTGGACAGTCTTGTCAGTCAAGATTTTAGAAGAGGGAACTCCTTGGAATCTCCCAGTGCCAAATGAGGAACATTTTTCAACAGTAAGCAGATTTGAATAGCGTAGCCCTTGGCTTGCTTCGATCCCGAAGTCACCATATCTTTAAAGATATTGAACAGCAACCTGCTCCAGTTTATTTTCACTCCATCGTTTATAGCAGCCATCATCAAAAACCGTTCATGGGTGATCGTATCGAAGGACCCGGCCTTCACAGAAATAGTTTTCGCCAGAATGTCACTCAGAAGGCTAAAGTCAATTTTCATCTCCCGCTTTTGGCCCGAAGGGCTCACCTGTTCACCAGAGAGAGAAAAGATGCTCTTCGCATCAAAAACTATATCCTTCGGAACATCAGACAAATCTGTCAACCCATCAACTGGCAACTCAAACGAACTAGCAAACAACTCCTCAGATATTTCCACCTGTATTCCACCAACGGTACTAATCACCACACCATCCCTAACGGATGCATTCTCAAAGAACTCTACCAAATCAGCTTTGTAAAGGACTGCTGGACACCCAATAAATCCCTTTAGGACAGATGCCATTAGGGCTTCAAACATCAATACCATACCGGGGTTGTCCATGGCAAGGACAGAGTCAAAAAAAATGTGAACGGTGTTGGTAAATAGAGAAGATGCCATTTCAGATTGGTTGAAAAAAAAACTGAGAGAACGCCTGAACAATATTTGCAAGAGAAAACACAAATAGAGTACGAGCACAAGAATACTGAAGATAAGTTATGCGCAAGGTAAGTGAAAGGGTAAATAGGAAACGCCGTAATCTATTCAAGGAAAGCGAAAAGTTACTGGAGAGGGAAAATGTGGATGTGACTTTTCGCATGATGACAAACCACGTGTCAATCATCCGAAGGCGCGTACAATATTTTGAAATGATTTTGAAAAGATTTTCAAATAAATAATCATACAGTGAAAAGTTAAAAACACGCGCCAATATTGTATAACATCACAGATGGTTTAATGTATCGCTGAGGGTAGAGCAGGATCTGATCACAAATAAGCATCAGCTGTGTATATGTGGCATCTGAGTGAATCCAGATCCCACATATTCAGCTGACGTAGCACTTAACAATTCAGATCCTGGTTCCCCCTACAATTAAGATCCTCCCAACGCAATATATTTGCCTCAGCGGAAGGTCTTTGCGTTCCCCCTTAACAAAAGACTCGCAGCTGAGTTAAGAAACAGCTGTAAACCTGCAAATTGTTAGCGCACAGACAATTCAAGGTAATTCTAGGAGACCTAATATGTTTCTAAAATAAGAAAACTTAGTTTCTGGTAGGGGCTTTGTGAAGATGTCAGCAACTTGCTGCTCAGTCGACACATACTCCAGCCTGACGTCTTTCTTTAGCACGTGGTCCCTTATAAAGTGATTTCTGATGTCTATATGCTTTGTTCTTGAATGCAGCACAGGGTTTTGAGTGATAGCAATAGCAATGGTGTTGTCGCAGAGAATAGGCGCTTCAGAAGCATCAATGCCATAGTCCTTAAGCTGGTGTTGTATCCATAAGATCTGAGCACAGCAGCTTCCTGCTGCTAAGTACTCTGCTTAAGCTGTGGATGTTGCAATAGATGTTTGCTTCTTACTGAACCAGGAAATCAAGCGATCTCCCAAGAATTGACAAGTTCCACTTGTGCTCCTGCGATCAATTCGACATCCTGCGTAGTCTCAATGGCAGTACCAGCTTCGTCTTTGTCCAGCTTGATTGATGAGCTCATTGGGGTCACTGCTGCTGAACAGTTGTCCATGCCAAATTTCTTCAGCAGTTCTTTCGTGTATTTAGCTTGGTTAATGAAAATTCAATTTTCCAGCTGTCGAACTTGTAAGCCCAGAAAGAATGTTAGCTCGCCCATCATGCTCATCTCAAATTTGTCCTGCATCAGCTTAGAGAACTTTTGACACAATTCAGGCTTAGTTGACCCAAATATTATATCATCAACGTAAATTTGAACTAACAACACATGATCATCTTTGACAAATTTGAATAGTATCTTATCCACTGTGCCTATTGTGAAATCATGGTCAATTAAGAATTTGGACAGTGTATCATTCCAAGCTCTAGGTGCTTGCTTCAACCCATACAGAGCTTTATCCAATTTGTAAAAGTGGTTTGGATATGTATGATCTACGAAGCCAGGAGGTTGTGCAACATACACTTCCCCTATTAGAATGCCATTAAGGAATGCACTATTAACATCCATTTGAAATACTTTAAAATCTTTGAATGCTGCATATGCAAGGAACATGCGTATAGCTTCTAATCTAGCTACATGGGCAAAGGTTTCATCAAAATCTATTCCTTCCATTTGCCTAAATCCCTGAGCTACCAGTCTCGCTTTATTTTCTCGTTACTATTCCATCTTCATTCAGTTTGTTCCTAAAGACCCGTCGTGTTCCTATAACTGAATCCGCTTTATTTTCTCGTTACTATTCCATCTTCATTCAGTTTGTTCCTAAAGACCCGTCGTGTTCCTATAACTGAATGATTTGAAGGTCTAGGTACAAGTTTCCATACGTTATTTCTCTTAAACTGATTTAATTCCTCCTGCATAGCTTCTACCCAGCTTGGGTATACTAAGGCTTCATCTATTTGCTTAGGTTCTATATGCGAGATGAAAGCTGAATCAAAATGATCATGCAATAGCTGGCTTCGTGTGCGAACAGGAGATTCGATGTTACCTATGACCTGCTTAGGTGGATGATTTGTATTCCACCAAAGATTAAGTCCAATTGGGTTTGCTTCCTATTTTGCTTGAATGTCTTGCTGGATAGCCACATCTGGATTGTCTGTTACCAATTGATATGAAGTACTTGCAACTGGTGCGTCAGATGTTGGTCGTTGTGTGGCAAGATCTGTTTGCACAACATCTGCTTGAGCACTGTCTGTTTGGACATCTTGTGCATTCGTGGCTTCAGCTCCAGCAGCAGGCACACTTGGAGAGATCTGATCCTGTCTTGAGTCAACGTTAGTCAAATCGATGACTACTGGATTATCTGTCTGATATTGTTGAGCATTGTTATGCGGTGTGTCCAGTGCTGGTTACATCTCTGCTGAATGTCTTTGTTGAGCCACGTCATCATCTGAGTCATCATTCTGGATGATTCAAGATGTGTACATAAATCGTTAAGGCTCGCAGCTGAGTTGGATCTATAACATGTCTCATCAAAGACAACGTGTGCTGACTCTTCAACAGTTAGACTCCGATTGTTGAATACTCGATAAGCCTTGCTCACTTCTGAATATCCTAGGAAGATACCTGCATCAGATTTTGCATCAAAAGCTGTTAGGTGCTTCTTACCATTATTATGAATAAAACATCTGCACCCAAACACCCTGAAATAAGATATATCAGGTTTCTTGCCATGCCAGATCTCATATGGGGTTTTATCATGCATCCTATTAATCATAGATATGTTTTGAGTATAGCAAGCTGTATTAACTGCTTTTGCCCAGAATTTTTTTGAAATGCCAGAATAAGCAATCATAGATCTTGCAGCTTCTTTTAAAGTGCGATTTCTCCTCTCAACCAGCCCGTTCTGTTGAGGAGTTCTAGCTACAGAAAGCTCATGCTTTATCCCTATGTCATCCAGATAAGAAGATAATTTTTGATTTAAAAACTCAGTACCACGATCACTTCTTATTCTGTCGACTGTACAAGATCTGTCATTTTGTAAACGTTTCAAAAGCTGAATGAGTTGGTCAACGGTATCAGATTTTGCTTTTAAAAATAGCACCCAAGTGAATTTTTGTAAAATCATCAACAACAACAAGGGTGTAGTTCGTTTCCCCTAAGCTAGTTACGGGAATAGGACCAAAAAGATCCATATGTAAAAGCTCTAAGCTTCGGGAAGAACGTTTACCGCCTTTCTTTTTAAAAGTATAACGAATTTGTTTACCAAGCTGACATGCGGCACAGATCTTGTCCTTTGAAAAATTGATTTTGTGCATACCAGAAACCAGTTCATGCTGACTTAAATGGGCAAGCATTTTAAAATTTAGATGGTTCATTCGCTGATACCACAACCAGCTCTTGGAAGAGTTGGCTGCTAAGCAAATTTGTTCAGATCCCAACTGCTCTGACCAGTTGATAATGTAGGTATTCCCCGATCTTTTACCTACCAACACAGTCAGACCATTTGGACTCTGGACTGTGCATGTGTGCTGTTGAAAGTTAACTATGTAACCCTTGTCACATAGCTGACTTATGCTAATCAAATTATAATGCAAATTACAACAACTAGAACATCAGATATTGAAATGTTACCGTGGGTAACCTTACCCTTACCCACAGTGTTACCATGTGAGTTATCACCAAAGACTATTTTTGCTCCTTTGTGTGGAGTAACATCTAATAACAGCTTTGGGTTTCCAGTCATGTGTCTTGCACATCCACTATCCAGGTACCATATGATCGATTCACCTTCAGCTTTGTACCTGTTATCCTGCAATCATAAAAGCAGATTTTGGTACCCAATTTTACTTGGGTCCAGATAGAATTACCCCTTTCGGGACCCATACTTGAATTACCTTCACAGTTTTCCCAGTATGATAGTCCATAAGGGTCTGTGCAGAATTATTGTGAGATCTGTTGAGATTTGGTTTGATATTTTGACCATTCAGATCTCTACGGGGCCGAACCTTTCTCCATTCATAACATTCTTAGAGCCACGTCTTTGTTGGATCTGAACAAACGACTTGGATCCAGCTTTTGCCTTTTCCTTGTCAAGTCTGTTCTTTAGCCAACCAGACATAGGACTCTCGGGTCTGTCATAGCCAATACCAGTTTTTCCTTTCTTATTCAATAGTTCCAAGATCTGGTCATCATACCGTACCGACTCTCATGGATCATGTCTCACACTAGCTTTGACAAAGCTCATCTTTTTGAACTTGTCATGTGCTAGATTTGATTGAGTACAAGTCTCTCCAGAGCTGCTTTCATCAGTATTGAAACCTAAGCCAGTTCTATCATTCGCTGGCTACTGAATCTCACACAGCTTGTCTAGAGAGATAGAAGACTGGGTCCAGGAGCTCATTATCGAATTTAATATTTCAATTTCAAACTCGAGCTCACAGGACTTTGATCTCAACAATTCATTCTCAGCCTTCAGCTCACTCAACTCAATTTTTAAACTGTCAGCTTCACCAAGTTGAACAGTACTTGGTTCAACTGAACTATTTTTCAAATCAATGTTTTCAGCCTTAACTTCCTCGAATGTGTGAGAAAGCTTATGGTACTCTTGGACCATATCATTTAGTGCACTGATTAGGTCCTCTCGTGTAAATTCAACATTAGAAAAATCGAATACCTCGTCGTCAGATGTTTGATCAGCCATGAGACAGTGAACTTCCTCCTGTTCACTATCGCTGGATGAGGAGCTGCTGGATGATGAATCTGAATCGGTGTCAGCCCAGTTCTTGTTGCTTTCTTCAGCAACTAGTACTTTGCGATCATTCTTACGGCTGGGCCTATTATCATCTCTTGTCCTCATCCTCCTGTCTTTTGATCTTTCTTTGTTTCTATCATCTGTCTTCTCATCTCTTTTGTATCTATCCTCCTTCTTTGGCCTGTTGCAGTCAGCTGCAAAGTGCCCTGGACGTCCACAATTAAAACAGTTCATATCAGTTGTAAATTTATCATTTTTATGGACATTATTATAAGGATTAGAAGGGTTGTAGGATCTTCTCAAGTATTTCCCAAACTTCTTAACGAAGACCCTGTAACGCAGCAACGACTCAACTAGTCGAGTCTTGCTGGTGCTTGGAGAGCACTGTTCAGATGTTGTAGCAGCTAACGCTTTGGTCGGCTGGGATGCTGAGGATCCAGCTTCTGCTCTAGTTTCCAACTCGAACTCATAAGCTTTTAGATTAGCGAAGAGGTCATGCAGTTCCAGCTTGTTTAGATCTTTAGATTCTCGCATGGCCATAGTCTTCACATCTCATTCCCTGGGCAACGCTCTCATCACTTTCAATGCCAACTCACGGTTGCTATAATCTTTTCCCAAGCTAGTCAACTCAATCACCATGGCGCTGAATCGCTCATCAAACTCCATCATTGTTTCTCTGTTTTTCATCTTTATTGACTCATATTTATGTTGAGCCACTGTCAGCTTGTTTTCCTTCGTTTCGTCATTGCCTTCACAAATTTGTGTCAGCTTCTCCCATATATCCTTTGCTGTGGCACAGGTTTTAATCTTGCTGAACATGTTTTTGTCCAGCATCTTATAAATAATGTCCCTGGCCACGTTATCCAGATTCGCTTTCTTTTTGTCCTCGTTGGAGTACTTATTTTTGCTCTTTTCTAGATACTGGTGCTCGTAATTGGATATAGCAAAGGCTAGATTTGGCTTCATAATTTTCATCGGCCCTTCTGTGATGACCGACCACATATCATCGTCCTGAGCAGCCAGATGCGCTTGCATACGAATCTTCCAGTCACCATAGTCCTCCTTGGAAAACATAGGAATTTTGTTGTGAGAAGTAGACATATTTGAATATAATAAAGCACAAACAACAAGTTGTTCAATAACTGAGATGCGCAGGCTCTGATACTGTTGGTCCGAAGGAGAGGATCAAAAGATCAGCAGCCGCGCATTTGAAATAGTTTAGAAATTTTCGCGCTGCTGATACAAACTGGAGGTGCAATACCTCGTTGTTCTTGAACATTTAATAAAATACACGATGAAGAGCATCGGAGACAGATCTGGTATGATTTAAAAATCATGCGGAAAATACCAGAACTGAATCCTATATTTTAAAACAATTCAAACAGATTTATGTACAACAAAAATCTGTTCGAGACTTGTGTGCTTGTGTGCTGCTGTATGCAATGTTATGCGATGCTAAGATGCTAAGTGCTGAATTAAATGCGTGCTGTTATGCGATGTGTGCTGAACTGTAAACGTGCAATGCTAAAGTAAATGCTTGCTGAATGAATAACAGAACACGATACAAAACACAGCATATTTGTTTCTGGAAGTTCGGATATCAATATCCTACATCTCCCCTTCTTCCACCTCGGAAGGCTCCACTAGAAGATTTGATCTTACAACTGCGTGTACAGACCCAATCCCACAACCAGCAGCTGTGAGAACTCCTAGACTCCACAAATGCACAACAGCCTCAACTGTGTGACTGACTACATACACATGAGTTTTACGTCATCGTGCTTGGACGGGAACTGATACAAGATTTCGAGATCCATTCACCAACAAAGTGTGAATGAATCTCGGTGTATGAGATTGATACAATGAAAAGCTCAAACTCTCTTGTTTTCTCACACACTAGGGAAATGCTCTAACAAGCTAATCTAGACTCAGCAATCGACTCTAGTGAAAGCTCCTCTCTAATGGCGGTCGATTGCTTCGTCTTCCTCTTTATTTTCCCTCTTGTTGGTGCACTGTATAATCAATGTAATTCTGCCACAGTACTGTAGTTGCACCAACGTCTCACCGAACCGACTTCTTCAATGGCGCTTCTTGAATATATAGCCTCTGTTTGAAATATGGCCGTTAGATAGATTCCAAATCTGTTCAGCGCTTCATATGGCTAATTTGTCTTCTTTCCATATGCGTGCAAACATCCTCTGTATATTGTACTGTTTCCCAGAATAGTACAAATCTTGTTCCCTTGAATTGAGGCAAGATGCA
>KV015048.1:135326-157677 GCA_001598015.1 Dorcoceras hygrometricum | reverse complement strand
TGCTGAATCTTTAGCGCAAGAGCAAAACGCTGTCGTATCAACTTATGTAAATGACATCGTTTTGCTATCGCTATCTCCAAATAACATCTGCTGATGAATAGTATCTTGCGACTGGATATCTCCTCTACGACGTCGCTTCTCACTTGAGACTGGATGCACAAGCTACCTGCTGATTCTTGCGACTGCTCTCTCAAACCATCTGCTGAATATGATGATGTCATCAACGCTAATCCATCTGCTGATTCTTCAACACGACGTCGCTTCATCTCATTCGCTTCTCTTCATCTGCTGATAGCCAACTGCTGATTGTGATGACATCAAGGCTGATGTCATCACGACTGATTCCATATCTAGCGCATCATCTCAACTGCTGATATCTCTTCATCTGCTGATCACTGTAGCTACCTGCTGAATGATGACGTCACTGCTGATGTCATCTACACTTAGCGCTCCAGCTGAATTCTTCATCGCTCCAGCTCCAGCTTGCGATTCTTCGTAGCTTCTTGAATAGCGACTGTTAATAGATTCATAAACAGTACTTATAAACGCGACTGCTAACAGATTCGTCAACAGTACTTATAAATGGAATCTTCTTCTTCGATCTAACTCTCCAGCGCGCTACTCAATTCCTGTTCCAGCTGGTTCACTTCGCTCTTTAGCGCTTGCAGCTGGTTGTCATCGTTCCAGCTGGTTTATTGTGCTCCAGCTGGTTCAACTTGGCCTCCGCCTGATTACGAACAGCTGATTCAACTTTGGACGTCTCCATTGCTAATCCAGCTGCCGATTCCATGAACACCAAACCAACTGCTGATTGATTATATTGCGAACCATCGGCTGAACAAATATAGCTGCTGCTGATCGTCTTCTTCGTTCCTAAAACCTGTACGCTTAAGTGGAATTTTTAGAATCACAATAACTGGTTTTGTGTAATTCAAAACTTAATCAGGATCTGTCAAAACAGATCCATCAATCTCTCCATTTTTGATTTACACAAAACCTTAAATCAACGATGCGTGTTCTAACAATTCTCTCCCTTTTTGTGGGAATCAAAAAGAGAGTGAACTGCTGGACTTCCCGATTTAAAACAAAAGCTCTCCCTACACTGTTACAACAAAAAAAATGTAACAGCAGGAGTTTTAATCTATGAAAAACAAAACAGCTTTGGGAAGCACCATATGCAACATTATATGATTTTCAAAAACGAAACTGATGCATAACTCAAAATTATAAAAGATAGAGACGCCACTCTCCCTGTCTTTTATAACATGAGCTCAAAGCAATTTAAAAACAAAATTTTGCTTCAGCTGAAATCCGCAAAACAGAATAATTTAAAATACATCAGAGCATCGAAATATTTCAAATAACAAGTGCTACTGAGTTGCTTAAATCTATGAAGAACCAGTACAGAGAACAGCTCAGATTTTTCCTTCTTCTATCTCGCCCCATGTGCTTGTCACTGAGCCTCGCTCCAAGTGATCTTACAGCACAACGAAAATAGAAGCTTGGCATCTGCCCGGGACTCGCGCATCCCGACATTTCATCAAGCGAAAAACCGGTTCTATATTAAAACAAATCTGGCCTTCATACACAAGCTTCTCAAAAATATTTAAAACATCAAAAACATAGCACATGTGTTTTAAAATTAGTGCTCGTTCAAGAACAACCTGCTCTGATACCAATTGTTGGTCCCAGAAATAGGATCACTAAGGATAGCCAGCGCTGATTTGACAAACATTAAAAATTTTGCGCTGCTATAAACGAGCTGCAATAGCTCAAGGTTCTTGTGTTATGCGATGCTAAGATGCTAAGTGCTGAATTAAATGCGTGCTGTTATGCGATGTGTGCTGAACTGTAAACGTGCAATGCTAAAGTAAATGCTTGCTGAATGAATAACAGAACACGATACAAAACACAGCATATTTGTTTCTGAAAGTTCGGATATCAATATCCTACATCTCCCCTTCTTCACCTCGGAAGGCTCCACTAGAAGATTTGATCTTACAACTGCGTGTACAGACCCAATCCCACAACCAGCAGCTGTGAGAACTCCTAGACTCCACAAATGCACAACAGCCTCAACTGTGTGACTGACTACATACACATGAGTTTTACGTCATCGTGCTTGGACGGGAACTGATACAAGATTTTGAGATCCATTCACCAACAAAGTGTGAATGAATCTCGGTGTGTGAGATTGATACAATGAAAAGCTCAAACTCTCTGGTTTTCTCACACACTAGGGAAATGCTCTAACAAGCTAATCTAGACTCAGCAATCGACTCTAGTGAAAGCTCCTCTCTAATGGCGGTCGATTTCTTCGTCTTCCTCTTTATTTTCCCTCTTGTTGGTGCACTGTATAATCAATGTAATTCTGCCACAGTACTGTAGTTGCACCAACGTCTCACCGAACCGAATTCTTCAATGGCGCTTCTTGAATATATAGCCTCTGTTTGAAATATGGCCGTTAGATAGATTCCAAATCTGTTCAGCGTTTCATATGGCTAATTTGTCTTCTTTCCATATGCGTGCAAACATCCTCTGTATATTGTACTGTTTCTCAGAATAGTACAAATCTTGTTCCCTTGAATTGAGGCAAGATGCACGATTAAATCTCAGCCATTGATTCTTTCCATCTTGAGCGTTGATTGCGTCTTGTCGCTTTCGCCATTTGAATTACGCTCAGCAGTTGACATCCAGCTTTGATATCTCTTCGTAAGTTGTCAAATGATTCGCTGCTGATCCATCACTGCGACTGGATATCTTGCGTCTGTTTTTCTTACGACTGGATGTTGTAGCTCGCGACTGGATTTCCCAACGACTGGATGCGTAGCAACAGCTGATTCATGTAAGCTCTCGACTGGATGCTGCTGTTGCTTGCGTCTGGTTCATCAATTGCTTCACCTGAATCTTCTTCAACAATAATAGATTTATCTTCTTGCGTCTGGATGCACAAACACTGCGACTGGAAATCTTTGCGTTGCGACTGAATCCACTGTAGCTTGCGACTGCTGAAATATCAACGCAAAGTCTTCCTGCTGAATCTTTAGCGCAAGAGCAAAACGTTGTCGTATCAACTTATGTAAACGACATCGTTTTGCTATCGCTATCTCCAAATAACATCTGCTGATGAATATTAGCTTGCGACTGGATATCTCCTCTACGACGTCGCTTCTCACTTGTGACTGGATGCACAAGCTACGTGCTGATTCTTGCGACTGCTCTCTCAAACCATCTGCTGAATATGATGACGTCACCGATGATGTCATCAACGCTAATCCATCTGCTGATTCTTCAACACGACGTCGCTTCATCTCATTCGCTTCTCTTCATCTGCTGATAGCCAACTGCTGATTGTGATGACATCAAGGCTGATGTCATCACGACTGATTCCATATCTAGCGCATCATCTCAACTGTTGATATCTCTTCATCTGCTGATCACTGTAGCTACCTGCTAAATGATGACGTCACTGCTGATGTCATCTACACTTAGCGCTCCAGCTGAATTCTTCATCGCTCCAGCTCCAGCTTGCGATTCTTCGTAGCTTCTTGAATAGCGACTGTTAATAGATTCATAAACAGTACTTATAAACGCGACTGCTAACAGATTCGTCAACAGTACTTATAAATGGAATCTTCTTCTTCGATCTAACTCTCCAGCGCGCTACTCAATTCCTGTTCCAGCTGGTTCACTTCGCTCTTTAGCGCTTGCAGCTGGTTGTCATCGTTCCAGCTGGTTTATTGTGCTCCAGATGGTTCAACTTGGCCTCCGCCTGATTACGAACAGCTGATTCAACTTTGGACGTCTCCATTGCTAATCCAGCTGCCGATTCCATGAACACCAAACCAACTGCTGATTGATTATATTGCGAATCATCGGCTGAACAAATATAGCTGCTGCTGATCGTCTTCTTCGTTCCTAAAACATGTACGCTTAAGTGGAATTGTTAGAATCACAATAACAGGTTTTGTGTAATTCAAAACTTAATCAGGATCTGTCAAAACAGATCCATCAGATACCAATTGATAGGATCAATATGGCTCGAAAAACAGGCCTAGAAGTTCAGAAGAGGGGTTGAATGAACTCCTTGGTATTTTTAATTTTCGAAACCTTTGAAACAATTTTTACAAGCACCCGCTTAAATTAAATCCGAGTTACCAGATTTAAGGTATCTCAGTCCCAAAAACTGATTTCTCGGTTAACAGTAAATGTGCGGAAATAAACCGATTAATCAGTGAACAGTATACGTAATAAATAAATGCAGTAAAGTTAAAAGTTCAGGGTCGATAGTTTGTTTATGGAAGTTCGGATATCAAATCCTACATCTCCCCTTCTTCCTTTTCAGGAAGGTTCCACTAGAATAGTTTGATGTTTACAGCCTCTGTAACCACTCAGTCACCGAGCCTCGCTCAAGATGAACTCCTAGCAATCTCCAATCAACAAGAAGACGTAGCTGCTGAATACACTCGCTGCTGAAGTAGATACCCAACTGCTGAATCCACTCTCTTCTGAAGTAGATACCCAACTGCTGAATACACTCGCTTCTGAAGTAAATACCCAACTGCTGAATACACTCGCTTCTGAAGTAGATACCCAAATGTTGAATATAAACCAGAGACTAATTGCGTAGCCCTTTGAATAAACATCTAAATAACGGTCCGATAGCTGAGTACTTGCATCTGAATATGCAAAGCTGTTAATTGCAACGGCTGATTGTCCAGAAGTAATTTTGAATTCAGCACTTGTCTTATTTTTGTTATCACCAAAACTAGTAAATTTTATCTTAACACTGGCATACTCAGCAGCTTTCAAATTTCCTTGCTTCAGATTGTCGAACTCCCTATCTCGGTTATTGAAGTACGACTCCGGGGTATACTCCTATCGGAACGTTGCACAGAAGCTCTCCCAAGAAACCAAGACTCCGGTCTCTCTCATCACTCTGAAGTACCAGTCCACCAATGTTGAGCATGCTCCCTCAACTGCAAAACGGCCAACTTCAGTCTCCGCTCTGCGGTGTACTCCAAAGTTTCAAACAAATCCTCAATGTGCTCCAACCAGCCTTCAGTCGAAAGACCACCCTCAGCGCCAGTGAACGTAGGAGGATTCATCCTCTGAAATCGAGCTAGAATTAGCTCCATCTTGCCAATCTGTCTCGTCACATCCTCCAACTCTGCCTGTCTCTCTTGATGATGCGAAGGAATATTCTGCTGAACGCCCTCATCACTATCCGAGGCTCTAGACTCCTCAACGGTACGTCTAGCAGTCCTACCTCTGCCTCTCCTCGGCAGCATCTAACCAAAGCTCAAGGTAAGACTAACAGCAGATAAATCACATAAGTCACAGAGGCAAGCAAGAAATCAAATCAAAACTCTGTGCCTAGACTCGAGTGTGATAGAAAAGAAATGAGCTTATCTCAGTTTAGGCTCTGATACCAAATATGGTAGGCCCCGTGTTAATCAACCAAGATTAACAATACAATTAAGCACATAATAGCGGAAGTATAAACCAGGGCTTAAAATTTTTTCAAATATTTGGGCCTGAACACAAAATCATACATTCAAAATATTCATACTCAAAATAGGATTTATATCTAAATCCAACAACATAAGGCAACTCAAATAAACTTAAATACAATAGATCCCCAAATACAGTAAAACTCAGGACATCCCCTGGTTTGATACATATACGAATAAACTGGGACTCAATACGGGGATCCACCAGCTGGCACTCCACCCTGACCAGCCTGGTTACCTGAAGAACCTGCAATGGGCAACACATACCCAAGGAACACAAAAGCAGGAAAATAATACGAGGTAAAACCTCAGTACGAAGAGCACTAAGACAACAACAATATCATAAACATGCAGTATCTTAAAACATGAAATGCATGAGGGCTGTCAAAGAATCGGTCATCTAGGCCAACGAGCAATAACAGGCGAGCCTCTATACGACGCACAGCCAATCAGCCGGGGAAATCATCGGTCTGTGATATTCAGGTCTGGCCATTCAAATTAACCATCACAGCTCAGTGGTACTCGGACACAACCAATCAGTCGGTCACCACTCCGATGATAGTGTTGGACCTTTCAGGCGCGACACATCTGCCGGCAGATCACAACATGGCTATTATTCGGTTTTCAAACAATCATCAGGCTCAATATTTATGCATGAATGCCAAGATATTCAAATCTGATTTCAACATGCATAACTCACGTAAAAAGAACATATAAATCAAACAGTGAGCCACATATGTTCATGTAAAGCACAGAATTCACAGAACGCAATTCATGCCTCAAAATACTACACGCTTATGCCCAAAGCTGTTAACAGAAGCTCAATTCGTACCTCAAATCTCAGATTCTATCTCAACAGATCTCACCAGGGCACGGAAACCTCAGCCTGCTCAAGTCTGCTTCCTCACTGGTTTCGACAACCACAGCAGGAACTGCCTGGGAGCTCAAATCTGTAAAGGCATCTCCTAACTTAGCTCAAATCTGAACTCCTATAGCTCACTGCCTACGGTCAAGAACTCAAATCTGGTTCGACCACTAAGCAAAGGTTCTAACAGCTAAAACTAAGCTTATAACGATAGGAATCACTTATCCAGAAGCTCAGAAGAACTGAAGAACTCTCGGGTCTAACTTCGTGAAAATCTTCGAACACTATAAATCATTCGCTCTCCTCCTACGCGTCGATATACAATTCCAGACTGGTATCAATCGAAAGGCCTAAGCAAGACGAGATCAGCGCCACCAGTCATGCTCCAAACAACGTCGGAAATCAACGACAATCTAACGAAGAAGGCTTCGAATGAATAGTAACTATCGAGGGTTTCACTGGGGAAGACGATAAGAAATGTCGGGTTCAAAATACGCTAAGTGTCGATTAACACTTGTATTTAAATCCTCGAGTCAAAGTCTATAGTGAAAGTCAACCACCGACAAACTCAGATCCAGCTTCAGATCCTAGCGCTAAGGCACAAGTCCTTAAATCTGAATCCAGCGCTAACTCACATCTGAGTTCTCAACGCTAACGTTAACGCGTGCAACTAACAAAACGGCGTCGCATCAGGGTTCCTGCTACACAAGAAAAACGACGTTGCACTGCCTCACATCTGAAACAGACCCTATCACTCACATCTGAATCTTGCTAATTCCCACGCAAGAATTCTAAAAACTTAACTACTTCTAGCGATAGACCTCAAATCTGAAATCATAGTGGAATCAACTCTCGATAGGAAAACTAACCAAATCGACTCCAAATCAGACGCAGATTTCATCCGATAGCAACCAGAAACTCACATCTGATCAGCTCTACGTCAAATCTGAAAAATTACCAACCAGATTTGACCAAAAATCCTCAAGTCTGAAATTCTATAATCACACCTACCGTGACTAATCCTTAACCAAATCGGATTAATCACTAGTTACTGAATCTCAATCCTCACAAGAGTTTACTGTATACAAAATATCCAACAGTTTTAGAAGGCTATTGTGATGCTAATTGGATATCGGACACAAAAGACTCTAAGTCCACTAGTGGATACATGTTGACTATATGTGGAGGAGCATTGTCTTAGAAATCATCTAAGCAAACGTGTATAGCACGATCAATGATATGATCAGAGTTCATTGCCTTAGATAAAGCAGGGGAAGAAGCCGAGTGGCAAAGAAACTTCCTAGGAATATTCCTAGTTGGAATAAGCCAGTGCCTTCTATTTTCATTCATTGTGATAGTAAATCAGCAACAGGAAGAGCATAAAGCAGTATGTATGTCAGGCCCGGTGCGCTAAATCACAGATTAATTACTCAATTAATCATAATTACACGGAAGCATTTAAAATATGAGCTAAAAATTTTCGTTTTGGGCCTGATCCAAAATCTCATCTCAAAATACATTCATAGTCAAAATAGGATTTTAACTCCAAAACCCAACACATCAATAACAACAAATACAGGTAAGATACAAGTCAAGATCTCCAAATACATAATCACGCAGGGCATTCCCTGGTTCAATACATAGCATAAATAACTGGGACTCAAACCGAGATCTACCAGCTGACGCTCCACTCAGTCCAGCTGGATTACCTAAAGATCCTGCAAAGGCCAATCAATGGCCAAAGCAGCCCAAAAATAGAGAAAAAAACGAGGTCAAACCTCAGTACGAAGAGAAATGTAAAAAGCAACAATTATATCAGTCATGCAATATTTCAAACGTGCAATGCATGAGGGCTATCCAGAATCATCGGTAGGCAAGGCACAATGACTCAGCTGTGCAGAATCAAATCCTGTGATATTTAGGTACGACAGATCAGCCGCCCATCACAGTGTAGTGGTATTCAGGCACGACAACTCAGCCGGCCACACATCAATATCAGCGCTGGACCCTTCAGGCACGACGGCTCAGTTGGCCGATCACAACGCACAAAGGAAATCAGTTCACAAGAGGATCAGACTCAATATGTATGCCTGAATGCACAGCAGAATCATGATTATATCAATGCATATAACTCACACGCCCACATACAGATACGAGCACATAATCAGCCTCATAAACAACCAGTCAATACCAGCGCACAGATCACAGCAATTTAACACGAAAGAAATATTCACAATCTGATATCAAAGCTGCTAAATCTAGCTCAATTGGTACCTCAAATCTCAGTACGATTACTACCTCAGCAGATCTCACAGGAATACACGGCACCAGCAGCTTACTCAAATCTGCTGCTCTACCAGCTCGCTAGAAATTCAACGGAGGATTCCTACAAGCTCAAATCTGCCAAGACATCTAATAATCAGCTCACATCAAAGCTCATCCAGCTTATAGTCTAAAGTTTCGTAGCCTAAATCAGCTACCTCAAATAAGCAGAGCACTATCCAGCTCTAAATCAAAGCTTAAATCGGTAAGTAATCACTTACTCAATGCTGCTAAAGAACATAAGAACTATCGGCCAGAATTCGCGAAGATATTCGAACTCTGCAACTACTTCGCACTCCCTCAACTCGTCGACCCAAGTCTCCAAACTGGTATCAATCGAAAGATCTTAAAGAGACAAGCTCGGCGCCACCAATCTTGCTCCAAACGATGGCGTAAATTGACATCAATCGACACATTTGTGTTCGGATGAACAGTAAGGGTTTGAGAAGCTCTCGGGAAGCAGATAAGAAATATCGGGTCTCAAATTCGCTAAGTGTTGATCAACACTTAAATTTATCTTCCAGTCAACGCTGCAGTGAAAGTCAACTACTCAAGTCAAAGCTGATACCAGCACTCAGATCTTAGCGCTACCTCAGATCTTGGCTCTAACTCAGATCTGACTTCTCTACGTTATACTAGCGCGCAATCCTCAAACAACGACGCATAGGAGTCCCGTCCCGTTCAAAACAACAGATCATAGGTACACATGGACCCGCTCGCAAACATCCAGATCTGGATTTCACCAAATGATGTCGCACCAGAGTCCAGCTCTCATCAAATCTGAAAACATCAAACCGTACTGGTCCACACCAAATTCACGAACCGGACCGATCCACATAGTACGTTTGACCAATACATGACTTCCCCAAGTTGATGCGCATATCTGCTCACATCCACTGAACAGATTTCAGTCAACCAGCGCCATATCTGGTCTACGCCAAACGACATCACATCACTTATACTCAACCCGTGCATGCCCGGGTAATCCAAAACGACATCGTTTCACTTACCTCACCGATCCACATAGTACGTTTGACCAATACATGACTTCCCCAAGTTGATGCGCATATCTGCTCACATCCACTGAACAGATTTCAGTCAACCAGCGCCATATCTGGTCTACGCCAAACGACATCACATCACTTATACTCAACCCGTGCATGCCCGGGTAATCCAAAACGACATCGTTTCACTTACCTCTCAAGGAAAATTGCTCAAACACATGAGGGACAGATCTGGACACCCAAATCTTACTCAAATCTGAAAATAACGAACCGGTCTACTCAAATCACAAATCAAACCAATTCTCTCAGCGCTTCTAATTCACTCGCATGGGGTATTTACCAAATCTGAACTCCAGCGATAACAATATATCAACTCTGTCCAACGCTACTGCTAACGCTAACACTATCTCTTCACTCAGCGATACTCACCCGATATAGTTCTAAATAAAAATCCAAAGCTCATATACTCAAATCTGCCCGCGTCCAAAGCTGATATCACAAACAGCTTTGACCAATATTCTTATGCTGAATACCCGATAATTCATAAGGCATATTTCTCCGATTAAATCCTCATACCAATCAAATCTATTCGTAACACGCCATTAGCTCAACGAATAAATTACAGTCCTCACATCCTCCCCACCTTAAGAGATTTCATCCTCGAAATCAAATGGCAAATACATATCAAAGAATCGAAGGACTACCAGAACTGAAATGTAACAATCTATCATGTCTCAATGCTTAAAAACAATCACTCTCCACGAGCAACAAAACAACTCAAAACATCAATTCAGCAAGCTAGAAAATTACCTGGATCAATACTGTGAAGGCTCAAACAGATGAGGCCACTCTTGTCTCACCTTTTCTTCAACTTCCCAGGTAGCTTCCTCTCTGCCATGCTTGCTCCATTGGACCATCACCAACGGTATAGTCTTATTTCTTAGCTGTTTCTCCTTCCTATCCAGGATCTGCACTGGATATTCAACATAGCTCAAGGTCTGATCCAGCTCTACTTCATCAGTCCTTAGCACATGGGACGGATCTGGCTCATATTTCCTGAACATTGATACATAAAACACATCATGTATCGCTTTTAACTCATCAGGAAATCACAATCTGTATGCCAAAGATCCAATCCTCTCAACAATCTCAAAGGGATCAATGAATCTATGAGCTAACTTACCCTTAAATCTGAATCTCATCATGCTCTTGAAAGAAGAAACTTTCATAAATACTCGATCGCCAACTTGAAATTCCAAAGGTCTACGTCTCTTGTTAGCATAGCTAGCTTGTCGATCTTGTGCAGCTTTCATTCTACTCCGAATTAGATCAACATGATCTTTCATATGCTGCACAAATTCAGGAGTAGACAACTGTTTCTCACCAACTTCTTCCCAAAAAATTGGTGATCTACACTTTCGACCGTACAAAGCTTCAAATGGGGCCATCCCGATACTCACTTGGTAGCTATTATTATACGAAAATTCAACCAAGGACAAGGAATCCTGCCAGCTACCATTGAAATCCATGAAAATTTCTCACAGCATATCAAAAATCTGAATGGTCCTCTCGGATTGGTCATCTGTCTGAGGGTGATAAGCTGTACTCATAGCCAATCTCGAACCTGTAGCTGCTTGCAAGATCTTCCAAAATCAGGAAGTAATTCTTTGATCTCTATCGAACATTATCGAAACCGAAACTCCATGCAATCTAACCACATGGTCAACATACAGTCTAGCCATCTTTTTCATATAACACCTCACATCATAGGGAATGAAATGGGCTGACTTCGAAAGTCTATCAATCATCACCCAAATCGCATCACATCCCCTGTTCGATCGAGGTAAATGAGTCACAAAATCCATGGCCACGTGCTCCCAATTCTATTGAGGCACTTCTAAACTCTGCAAAAATCCACCAGGTCTCATTCTCTTGGCCTTGACCTGTTGACAGTTCAAACATCGTGCTAAAAACTCAGAGATGTCATTCCTCATACCTTCCCACCAGTAGTGAGACTTCAAGGCATGATACATCTTCTCGCCCGGATGCACACTGTAACGACTACAATGGGACTCATTCAAGATGGTTTCCTTCAGATCAATTAAATTTGGAACAACCAGTCTACCACAAAATCTCGGACATCCATCAGAAGCAACATCAAAATCCTCTGACTGACAATTCTAGGCCTTAATCTTCAACTCGTGAATATACGGGTCAGTTCTCTGTGCTGCTCTAATGTCTGCAATCACCTGTGGTTCAATCTGAAGAGAAGAAACCACTAAGTACTGATCATCTGGGTGAAAAATCCATCCAGAAGTCCCCAAATTCTCATGTGACTTTGGATATACTCAACGAACGTCAACATCACAGGCTAGGCTTTCCTACTCAAAGCATCTGCCACTAATTTCATTCGCCCAGGCTGATACTGAAACTCACAGTCAAAATCCTTGAGCAACTCCATCCAACAACGTTGTCTCATATTCAGATGACTGAGTGAAGATATACTTCAAACTCTTATGGTCTGTGTAAACCACAAACTGCTCACCATACAAGTAATGACGCCAAATCTTCAACGCAAAAACAATAGCGGCCAACTCCAGATCATGAACGGGGTATCTCGTCTCATGGGGCTTCAACTATTGAGACGCATAGGCTATCACTCGCCCGTTCTGCATCAATACACAGCCCAAACCATTCAGAGAAGCATCAGAACACACAACAAAACCTCCAGAACCTGAAGGCAAAGCCAATACAGGAGCAGTAGTCAACTTCTCCTTGAGCAACTGGAAACTCGACTCACATTCATCTGTTCACAGAAATCTTCTATCCTTCTGGGTTAATTGCGTCATCGGCTTGGCTATCGAAGAAAAACCCTCAATGAAACGTCTATAATATCCATCCAAACCCAATAAACTACGGATCTCCTAAATATTCCTAGGTCGCTCCCAGTTAAGAACTGCTTCAACCTTACTAGGATCCACCGAAATACCTTCTGCAAATATGACATGACCCAAAAAGATTACTTTATCCAGCCAGAATTCACACTTACTAAATTTCACGTAAAGCTGTGAGTCTCTCAGTTTCTGCAATACCAATCTCAAATGTCCTTATGCTCTTTGAAATTCTTCGAATACACCAAGATGTCATCTATGAAGACAATCACAAAATGATCAATGTACTCACTAAAGACGTGATTCATCAAATCCTTGAAGACAGCAGGAGCATTTGTCAATCCAAACGGCATCACCAGAAACTCATAATACCCGTATCTAGTCCTGAACGTCGTCTTCGCCACATCAGCGTCTCTAATCTGAAACTGATGATAACCAGATCGCAGATCAATCTTAGAGTACACTGCCGATTCCTGCAGCTGATCAAACAAGTCATCAATTCTCGGCAAAGGATTCTTGTTCTTGATCGTCGCTTTATTCAACCGTCGAAAATCAATGCACATCCTCATAGATCCATCCTTCTTCTTCACAAAAAGAACCGGAGCTCCCCAAGGCGACATATTCGACCTAATAAATCCCTTCTCTAAAAGATCACGCAACTGATCCTTGAGCTCCTTCAACTCAGCTGGCGCCAACGGGTAAGGGGCTCGCAAAATTGGGGCTGTCCCTAGCACCATATCTATGTTGAAATCAATCTCTCGTCTCGGATGGAATCCAGGAATCTCATCCGAAAAAACATCTGGGAACTCTCGAGCAATCGAAACATCACTCAACTCTATCCGCGATTCTTGGGAAACATCCACGGCATAAATCATGAACCCAGAGTTCTCCAGCGACAACAGGCTAAACATCTCGATGGCAGACACTAGTGGAATCTTCTATCGTGAATCAGCACCGTAGAAATCCCACTTCTCTCCAAATTTAGGACTAAACCTCACTACACCATGGAAACAATCTACAGTCGCTCTATAAGCAGACAACACATACATACCCAAGATACAATCAAAGTCTCTAATCTATAAGGTAATCAGATTAGTCACCAACACATTCTCATAAAATCTAATCACACAGTCCAAAACCACTTCACGGGACATTAACAACACACCAGTAGGAGTAGATATAGATACAACATCACACAGTGGGGTAGCACTCAACCCACACTCATGCACAAACAGATCAGATATGAAGGAGTGTGATGCTCCTGTATCAAACAAAACTCGTACAGGAAAGTCAAAGATAGCACAAGTACCTGCAATAACTCCTCCAGGCATAACATCAGCTTGCTCTCTCGTCAAGGCATTCACCTGAGCTTGCTGAAGTCCTGGAAACTGAGATCTAGAAGATCCTCCGAACCAAGACGATTTTCGTGATTGGAATCCTGATCGTTGGGACTAAGCAAAAGGTTGTGGTCTCTGCGAAGAACCACCAGCTGAACCTTGCTGCGACTGATTCGAAGGTTGTCCTCCAGGCAAAGGACAAACTCTCGCAAAATGTCCAGCCTGCCCACACCTATGACAAAGACCTTGAACTCCACGGCAATGTGAAGTCATATGGCGACCTCCGCACTATCCACACATCACTCCTCCGGAGCCACTACCACCAGAGCTGAGAGAACCAGAAGAACTCGAATTCGAACGTCTCTTGAACTGCTTCCCACGAGGCTTAAACCTCTGGGAATTCGACTGCTGCAAAGTCTGAGGAGGTTGAAAGGATTGCATCGCTTCAGGCACAGGTTGAAAAGTGCATCTAGCTGTCGGCTGAACATTATTCTGCGCTTCCAACAGACTCTCCTCAATGTCTACTGCTCTATCCACTGCCTCACATAAGTCGTAGGAGAACCAGCTAACACCACACAGAACAAATCAGGCCTCAAACCTCTCAGAAACTTGTTCCTCTTCGTTCTCTCCTGGTTAGCAACGTGGGGAACATACGACAGAAGCGAAGAAAACTGTCTAGCATACTCAGCCACCCTCATGTTCCCTTGCTTCAGATTGTCGAACACCCGTTTTCGGTTATTGTAGTAGGACTCAGGGGTATACTCCTGTCAAAAAGCTGCACAGAAGCTCTCCCAAGAAATCAAAGTACCACTCTCTCTCATAACTCGGGAAGTACCTTTCCACCAACGTTGAGCATTATCCATCAACTGCAAAACAGCTAGCTTCAGTACCCTCTCTGGAGAGTATTCCACCGTGTCAAACAACTCCTCCATGTTCTCTAACAAGCCTTCAGCTATCAGCACTCTCGGCGCCAGTGAACTTAGGGGTATTCATCCTCTGGAACCTAGCCAGAACTAGCTCCATCTCGCCAATATGTCTAGTCACATATTTCACCTCAACCTCTGCCTGTCTAGCTCGACGAAGCAAAGGTACACTCTGCTGCTCCACATCCTCATCGCTGCCCGGGGCTCTAGACACCCCAACTACCTGCCTAACGGTTCTACTCCAACCTCTCCTCGACGGCATCTATCAAAACTCAGAGGTTAGTACAAAAAACAGGTAAATCATAGAAGCAAGCAGCACAATCACAGAGTAAATCACAAATAAAACTCAAACTCTATGCCTAGACTCAAGTGTGATGGAAAAGAAATCATACTTATCCCAGTTTAAGCTCTGATACCAAAATATCAGGCCCGATGCGCTAAATCACAGATTAATTACTCAATTAATCATAATTACACGGAAGCATTTAAAATATGAGCTAAAAATTTTCGTTTTGGGCCTGATCCAAAATCTCATCTCAAACTAGATTCATAGTCAAAATAGGATTTTAACTCCAAAATCCAACACATCAATAACAACAAATACAGGTAATACAAGTCAAGATCTCCAAATACATAATCACGCAGGGCATTCCCTGGTTCAATACATATCATAAATAACTGGGACTCAAACCGAGATCTACCAGCTGACGCTCCACTCAGTCCAGCTGGATTACCTGAAGATCCTGCAAAGGCCAATCACTGGCCAAAGCAGCCCAAAAAATGGGCGAGATCTACCAGCTGACGCTCCACTCAGTCCAGCTGGATTACCTGAAGATCCTGCAAAGGCCAATCACTGGCCAAAGCAGCCCAAAAATAGGGAAAAAAACGAGGTCAAACCTCAGTACGAAGAGCAATGTAAAAAGAAACAATTATATCAGTCCTGCAATATTTCAAACGTGCAATGCATGAGGGCTACCCAGAATCATTGGTAGGCAAGGCACGACGACTCAGCTGTGCAGAATCAAATCCTGTGATATTTAGGTACGACAGATCAGGCACGACAACTCAGCCGGCCACCACATCAATATCAGCGTTGGACCCTTCAGGCACGACGGCTCAGTCGGCCGATCACAACGCACAAAGGAAATCAGTTCACAAGAGGATCAGGCTCAATATGTATGCCTGAATGCACAGCAGAATCATGCTTATATCAATGCATATAACTCACATGCCCACATACAGATACGAGCACATAATCAGCCTCATAAACAACCAGTCAATACCAGCGCACAGATCACAGCAATTTAACACGAAAGAAATATTCACAATCTGATATCAAAGCTGCTAAATCTAGCTCAATTGTCTCAGTACGATTACTACCTCAGTAGATCTCACAGGAATACACGGCACCAGCAGCTTACTCAAATCTGCTGCTCTACCAGCTCGCTAGAAATTCAACGGAGGATGCCTACAAGCTCAAATCCGCCAAGACATCTGTCAGGCATCGTGCTCATATCAGAGATAAAACATACAAACACATGCGGAAGCTATTAAAAAGCGGGTAAAATTTTTGCTTTTGTCCTGACGGTTTAAAACAATATAATTTAAAATACCGCAATACTCAAAATATATATCCCAGTTATAAACAACCAACAGTATAGCATAACAACAACAACACAACAACATGTATCAGACTCCAACAACAAAATACTACGACAAAGCACAGGGCATCCCCTGGCTAAGAATACTGATAAATATAAATATGATATACGCCACTGGGATACTCTAACCACCTCCTGGGGCGCCACCAGCTTGGTTAAACCCTCGACCAGCTGTAAAACCTGGATTTCCTGAAAACAACACAAACAGAGAAAACAACCAAGCACCAGAGGGACATGGGGTCAAACCCCAGTACGGAGAGCAACTGAAATAGCGTAAAGGAATGCATAACATAAAATGTAGATGCTATGCATGAGACACTGGATAACAACTGAAGGCTACAACCAATGAGGGAGCCAAGGAACTCAAACATAGCTCCACAAGATCAGCAACGAATCAGTGGCCACGGGGTGAGTTCAAAGTGTGGTAATGAGCCACTCGCCTTGATACTCCACCCAAATACCAGATGCATCAAACAACTCAACCTGTCGTTGCCTCGCCCATGAACTGTGGTAGTTAACCACTCGGCGCATGGTGGCTAACAAATCCCAGCAAGGAGATGAGAGTGCGGTATTGCCACTCGTCCTCGCATCCTGGTAAGAAACAACAGCAATATACAAGAATACGAAGCAATGGCTGCAACAGAATATGAATGCAATATGGGTAATGCGTGTATGCATAAACATAGCAGCTAAAATCAACAGCAATCATATATGCACACAGCTACATCCACGGCAATGCACAATAGCCATCTAGCATTCAATCTCACGCCAATTCCCAGCTACATCAAGCTCAGATTCGTACCTTGTACTTCTGTGCAACAATTACCACAAGACAGGCCCGAGAGATCTGATCCAACACCTGTACGATACCACGCACAACAGATCTCAGGCAAGCTACAGGAAAATCATGGCCAATTACAGAAGCTCACGGCTGGGAGCTACACTCAACCAAACCAGCGACTAATCTCAGCAATACAACTCAACAGGGAGCTTAATTCAAGGCCAGGAACAGATCTCATCACGAAAGGAACAAAGTCCTACCTGTACGATACCACGCACAACCGAGCAGCAACTTCGTGTTCCTCAACTAGCCGATCACAGCCTCCCAAAGTGGTATGGAATAATAGAGCTTCGCAAGAGGAGTCCAACGCTACCTCGAACGTATCAAACAATGGCCGGCAATGACGGAAATTCATCGGAAAAGCTCACGATGAACAGTACTAGGGTTCGAAGAACAGAGGTCGACAACCAAGATAATATTTCGCCAAGTATGGGATCTGGTGCTTGAAATCGAAGACCAAATCTTCCTTAAATACACGCGAGAAAACTGATATAAAATCCACCGACACTAATAGATATCGCAAACTGCTGACAGTAACGGGAACAGTGCAAAGCTGACGAAGAAATACCCAACAGCTTCTTCAACAGTACAAAGCTCACACTAGCAACCGAACGCAAGGTAACAAGCGCTATCCAAAACGACGTCGTGCTGCTTACGTCATCGTATCTGCCCACAACTGGTCACCTAAAACCATCGACTGGTTACCAGGCGCAACAACCAAAACGCAGCATTTCAATTAAATAAAACGACGTAGCTTCGCACATGTCAGTAAATCTGAAGACAGCACGCTAAACGCTAAACGCTTAAATATTGATCGCTGGCAACAGATCTCTCTCGCAAGCATTCACCAAAACGGTACCGTTTCCTTCACGCTACAGGAACTTGCTGCCAACATCCAAAATAATTCAAGCGCTAACAAATAACCTTACGTCATCACATTGTTAGAGTAGATGCCCAACTAGCCAACTTGTGGCGTGTGGGTTTATAGACTCTTGTATGAAACAATCTTTATATATGATATTCGCATTTATTTATATGGCATTCTTTACTTTCATTGTGTTGTATTATGATTAACAATTGCGTTGAGTAAAGACCTAGAATGCACTATAGTGTATGTTAGATGTGATAGTGGGTATGACGACTATCATGAAACACATCTAATAGTCACTGTGCATTCCGAATTAGTTCCTAGTCGATTGGGCCGTCAAAATGAGGATAAGGCCGCCCGAGCTCGAGACTAGTATCTGCGATGCGAAGTACCATGTTTCATTGGTAGGGAACATTGTGATGTTCTGAGCATGCAGATAGATAGTGACCTGGTGATCTATCGAACTACCCTCGTTCGGACTTTCCAAGTGGTTACCATTTGTCGAGTGGATAAGTCCGAGGTCTTGGTTGTACTGATTAGTCCTCATGACTCGAAACGTCATTGAGACTCTACATGATAGGCGTCTCACTTTGACCCGTTTGCCGACTCACTTGGGGTCATCAGGCGGCGGGATTGGGTGAGACCCCGATGCATGTAGGAGTCGATGCATCGTTGTCGAGGATTCACCGCTCGCAGACATGCGTGGATATCCTATGCTATCTGAGGGGATAATGGTGTATAAATCTCTGGCCAGAGTACTAGAAGTGTTTTAGGTAAATGTGTTTACCTAGTTACACTCGCGATGTCACTATTCGATCTCCAAGATGTACGCATAGCTATCGGATCTTTAGCGACTCTCGATTTACCAATGGTCGTTGATCTGATCGGGATATATGGATTGAAAGGACCGTACTGTACGCTAACCACGACCAACTGGTTCTTGCAGGCACTATCAGTGATACCTAGGGGATCATGGGGTGATGTTGCTAGACGCTCTTACCATGATCCGTTCGGCAAGTCCGGAATTGTGATTCCGGAGCCACAATGTTGTGGGCCCACGGCTAGCTGTATCCCTGAACCATTGAGGGTCACACAAGTACTGGATTCGAGATTCCCGCACGGATACTCAGCTCAATGTGTTGAGCATAGGAAGAGGATTTTGGGAGTGCGACTTCCTAAAAGTCAATAGGGGTCAAATCGTGATTTCCGCTGTTGAGGGGCAAAACGGTCATTTTGCACTGGGGTTCTGAAAAATGGTTTTTCAGATCATAGTAATCAGTTTTGGAAATTGAGTCGATCGGTCCAATATGATCGGTGATCGGAGTTACGATGAAGTCACGGTGATGGGGATGAACTGAATGTTCATCCGTTGGGCCGGTCCAAGTCCATCATTAAGTCTACTTAATGTAGACTTAAGCTTCATAATAACACACAAAAACTTAAAACAAACCCTAACCCTAGCTCCAAGTGGCCGCCCCTCCTCTCCTCTCTCAAAAGCCGCCGCCGCCGCCGCCTCCTTGCGCCGCCGCCGCCTCTCTCGCCGGAAATTGTTCCGGCCAACTCGACGAGGAGAATCCGTCCGCACTGATCTCGTCAGGCCTTCTCGTGCAGGCTGACGAAGGAGTCTCGCTTCCGGTCGTGGACCTGATTGACGTAATCTACCGCCGCCTACCGTGAAGTGCCGGTTTCCTCGCGAAACTGGTCGGAGCCAGGCACGAGTTGCCAGAAAGGTAACCCCGAGAAACACCCTAATAATGGTCATAGCATGATTTGTTTTGAAATGTATTGATCGTCTCCCTGCCCATTTTTGTTCTTCCGCTGCCTCGCCGGGAGGCGTGATCCGGCTCCGCCGTGGTTCCCCAACAGTGGTTTCAGAGCCAAGGTTCGGATCTGATCAATACAATTGTTCCTTATTGTATCTAATCTCTGGATTTCAGATTGAATCGATTGAAAAACAAAAGGAAATTTTGGAACTCGGCCGCCGGCCGCCGCCGTGCGCGGCGGCCCTACACTAGCGTGTGATTGCGCGCACATGGCTGCGCAAATAGCCACCTACTGGCCGGCCGCTGCCCTTCCTTTATGCGCACTGGTTGCGCGACATTGGGGGCAGCGTGCGCGCTGCTATGCGCTGCCCTCGGCGCGCGGAGATCACCTCGGCCGCGCACGATGGCGCATGAAGATCGGCCGCTGCGCCGTGCGCTTGCCGCATGATGGCGCACGAAGATCGGCCGCTCGATGGCTGGACGTCGTGCACTGGTTGCGCTACATGGCGGTTGACGATGATCGCTGGGCGCGCGACATTGCGAGCGGCCGTGCGTCGCGCTTGGCGGGACGTTGCGCGGCTGCTGCGCGCGAATTTTGTGGGTGGCGGCCATCGCCGACGGCCGACGTTTGGCGATGCTCCGGCGATGTCGTGACGGCTGATTTCTTCTAGGGTTTAGTTCGGGCCTGTCCCGGGCAGTCCGTGAAGTTTTCGGGCCAATATTCGATATCGAGCCCGTTTTGGTCGGGGTGGCGGCCATCGCCGACGGCCGACGTTTGGCGATGCTCCGGCGATGTCGTGACGGCTGATTTCTTCTAGGGTTTAGTTCGGGCCTGTCCCGGGCAGTCCGTGAAGTTTTCGGGCCAATATTCGATATCGAGCCCGTTTTGGTCGATTTTGAAATTTTGAGATTTTTTGGCCTAAATTTGTTTTAAGTCCAATTTGATACATTAAAATTGCAAAATATGATTTTAATTTTGAAATATGATTTTATAAATTAAATATGATTTTGTTGATTAAAATTTGATTTTTTCGACAAAATACGATTTCATTTATAAAATGCGATTTCGTAATTAAAATATGATTTGTGGATAAATAATTGGATTATTTAATTTATGCATGTTAATTAGATTATCTGCATGATTGGGATGATCGAGAGCCGTGCCCAATTTGTTAGGTGTATGCGATAGGTTTTTGTGATTCGGTTTGTAAATATTTTGATTATCATTTAAAGTGGACCTGTTTGTGGCCCGTTCACACCCCTTGATAAATGTATCCCTTATATGTCATGGTAAATTTAAATGTAAAATTACTAGATTTAGTGGGAGGACATCCGAAGACGGTGGACAATGACGATCAAGGATATTGAAGACCGAAGATCTGTAAAATCGGAAGCATTGTAATAGGATTGCATTGCATGTTGCATTACCCCTAGGATTGGACCCAGGTCCGTGGCTGGCAACCACGGACCACATAGCTCTCACGATCGATCATCCCAATGTCTTTTTATATATGTGAAATATAGTTAGTTGAATTCGCATGTTGCATGTTTTAAATTTGATTTAAGATAAATGCATGAGACCAAATTTTCAAAAATAAAATCCCTCGTTTTAAATATGATTTAAAACTTATATCAAGATAAATGTTTATTCGATAAACTAAAGGAAATTTAAATTTGTTTAAATTATCCCTACCTTCCATCAACAATGGGTGTACGTCGATGCTACCCGTATACATGGCTCGGCTCATATTATTGTGGGGGTCATGTATGCCGGAAAGCTGTCCACGCCATTGACAATTGTTGTGAGTTTGGTTGGAACTCCCTTTAACGTTGGCTCATATTATTGGGGACGTTAAGGGGACCGTCCTTCACGACTCAACATTGATGGGTCATCTTGACACGTGATAGTAAACGGCGTCATATTATTGGGCCCTTACTGGACGTGAGGTGAATACATGGAGGTTGCACCGGTTGCAATCGGAAACTACCTTTTGGGGGGGGTCATGGATGTCTGATATTATTCGGGTCCATGATCGCTTGATTGGGCACCGTGTACCCACTAAAGAAACCTGTTTTCTCGATTTCATTAGAGGGGCGTCGCCTACGATCTGCATAACTCTTTTGACGACTCTGAGCTGTCCTCATCCGATCTCGTATCCTGGTCACAATATCAGCTGTCTGATGTACCATCTCTGGTCCAGTCAAAATCCTCTCGCCAACCTCATCCCAATGCACGGGAGACCTACACCTCCTCCCGTACAAAGCCTCATAAGGATCCATCCCAATCGACGCCTGAAAACTGTTATTGTACGTGAATTCTACCAAGGGCAACCTAGAATCCCACGCACTCTGGAAATCTATCA
>KV015048.1:110698-128776 GCA_001598015.1 Dorcoceras hygrometricum | reverse complement strand
AAGACACTATCGTGGATTCAACCACTGAGGCTGAGTACATTGCAGCATCAGCTGCTGCTAAGGAGGCGGTTTGTATAAGGAATTTCGTCCAAGAGTTGGGCGTCATTCCTAATGGAGTTGGTCCAGTCCTGGTGTACTGCGACAACACGGGTGCCGTTGCGCAAGCAAAGGAGCCTAGGTCTCACCAAAGATCCAAACACATACTGAGGAAATACCACATAATCCGGGATATTGTGGCTAGAGGTGACATAGCAGTTGAGAGAGTCGCCTCTGCGGACAATGTTGCTGATTCACTTACGAAGCCCTTGCCTGGACCGTTGTTTGAAAAACATCGCGAAACAATGGGACTGCGTCTGATGAGTAGTTGGCTTTAGGGCAAGTGGGAGATTGTTAGAGTAGATGTCCAACTAGCCAACTTGTGGCGTGTGGGTTTATAGACTCTTGTATGAAACAATCTTTATATATGATATTCGCATTTATTTATATGGCATTCTTTACTTTCATTGTGTTGTATGATGATTAACAATTGCGTTGAGTAAAGACCTAGAATGCACTATAGTGTATGTTAGATGTGATAGTGGGTATGACGACTATCATGAAACACATCTAATAGTCACTGTGCATTCTGAATTAGTTCCTGTCGATTGGGCCGTCAAAATGAGGATAAGGCCGCCCGAGCTCGAGACTAGTATCTGCGATGCGAAGTACCATGTTTCATTGGTAAGGAACATTGTGATGTTCTGAGCATGCAGATAGATAGTGACCTGGTGATCTATCGAACTACCCTCGTTCGGACTTTCCAAGTGGTTACCATTTATCGAGTGGATAAGTCCGAGGTCTTGGTTGTACTGATTAGTCCTCACGACTCGAAACGTCATTGAGACTCTACATGATAGGCGTCTCACTTTGACCCGTTTGCCGACTCACTTGGGATCATCAGGCGGCGGGATTGGGTGAGACCCCGATGCATGTAGGAGTCGATGCATCGTTGTCGAGGATTCACCGCTCGCAGACATGCGTGGATATCCTATGTTATCTGAGGGGATAATAGTGTATAAATCTCTGGCCAGAGTACTAGAAGTGTTTTAGGTAAATGTGTTTACCTAGTTACACTCGCGATGTCACTATTCGATCTCCAAGATGTACGCATAGCTATCGGATCTTTAGCGACTCTCGATTAACCAATGGTCGTTGATCTGATCGGGATATATGGATTGAAAGGACCGTACTGTACGCTAGCCACGACCAACTGGTTCTTGCAGGCACTATCAGTGATACCTAGGGGATCATGGGGCGATGTTGCTACACGCTCTTACCATGATCCGTTGGGCAAGTCCGGAATTGTGATTCCGGAGCCGCAATGGTTGTGGGCCCACGGATAGCTGTATCCCTGAACCATTGAGGGTCACACAAGTACTGGATTCGAGATTCCCGCAAGGATACTGAGCTCAATGTGTTGAGCATAGGAATTGGATTTTGGGGAGTGCGACTTCCTAAAAGTCAACAGGGGTCAAATCGTGATTTCCGCTGTTGAGGGGCAAAACGGTCATTTTACACTGGGGTTCTGAAAAATGGTTTTTCAGATCATAGTATTCAGTTTTGGAAACTGAGTCGATCGGTCCGATCTGATCGGCTATCGGAGTTACGATGAAGTCACGATGATGGGGATGAACTGAATGTTCATCCGTTGGACACGGGCCCGTTGGGCCAGTCCAAGTCCATCATTAAGTCTACTTAATGTAGACTTAAGCTTCATAATAACACACAAAAACTTAAAACAAACCCTAACCCTAGCTCCAAGTGGCCGCCCCTCCTCTCCTCTCTCAAAAGCCGCCGCCGCCGCCGCCGCCTCTCTCGCCGGAAATTGTTCCGGCCAACTCGACGAGGAGAATCCGTCCGCGCTGATCTCGTCAGGCCTTCTAGTGCAGGCTGACGAAGGAGTCTCGCTTCCGGTCATGGACCTGATTGACGTAATCTACCGCCGCCTACCGTGAAGTGCCGGTTTCCTCGCAAAACTGGTCGGAGCCAGGCACGAGTTGCCAGAAAGGTAACCCCGAGAAACACCCTAAGAATGGTCATAGCATGATTTGTTTTGAATTGTATTGATCGTCTCCCGGTCCATTTTTGTTCTTCTGCTGCCTCGTCGGGAGGCGTGATCCGGATCCGCCGTGGTTCCCCAACACACATCTGATTGCTAACTCAACCAATACTTCAACAGAAAAGCTTACGTCAGCAATTGCGTAGCGCAACAGAAAACATGACGTCATCAAATCTGCCAACAGATTCAAACTCGAAAAATTTCAAAATTTCCAGAATTGCTCTAAGTGTGAAATCTGACCCGAAAATGCAACCCAAACTCACAAACAAAAATTTGAACCACCAGAAATCTCCAAAAACCGATTAATTCCAACAAATTAATCTTAATTACATTTCAGGTCTCACAACATCTAATAATCAGCTCACATCAAAGCTCATCCAGCTTATAGTCTAAAGTTTCATAGCCTAAATCAGCTACCTCAAATCAGCAGAGCACTATCCAGCTCTAAATCAAAGCTTAAATCGGTAAGTAATCACTTACTCAATGCTGCTAAAGAACATAAGAACTATTGGCCGGAATTCGCGAAGATATTCAAACTCTGCAACTACTTCGCGCTCCCTCAACACGTTGACCCAAGTCTCCAAACTGGTATCAATCGAAAGCTCTTAAGGAGACTAGCTCAGCTCCACCAATCTTGCTCCAAACGACGGCGTAAATCGATGGCAATCGACAGATTTGTGTTCGGATGAACAGTAAGGGTTTGAGAAGCTCTCGGGAAGCAGATAAGAAACATCAGGTCTCAAATTCGCTAAGTGTTGATCGACACTTAAATTTATCTTCCAGTCAACGCTACAGTGAAAGTCAACTACTCAAGCCAAAGCCGATACCAGCACTCAGATCTTAGCGCTACCTCAGATCTTGGCGCTACCTCAGATCTGACTTCTCTACGCTATACTAGCGTGCGATCCTCAAACGACGACGCATAGGAGTCCCGTTCAAAACAATAGATCATAGATACACATGGACCCGCTCGCAAACATCCAGATCTGACTTTCACCAAACGACGTCGCACTAGAGTCCAGCTCTCATCAAATCTGAAAACATCAAACCGTACCGGTCTATACCAAAATCACGAACCGAACCGGTCCACACAGTACCATTGACCAACACATGACTTCCCCAAGTTGACGCGCATATCTGCTCACATCCACTGAACATATTTCACTCAACCAGCGCCAAATCTGGTCTACGCCAAATGACGTCGCATCACTTATACTCAACTCGCGCATACCCGGGTAATCCAAAACGACATCGTTTGAACTTTTCTACCCAAATCGCATGTCTTGTTATTTTATTTATTTCCATGTTTTATGCTATGCCATTATTTATGTTTTTGTTCACGAGTTTCTTTTTAAAATTTGTATTTAGATTATGCGAGGTCGGAAAGGAGACAACGGGAAAACCAAGTTAAGGATGTTTTCAATAAAATCAATTCTTGAGAGCAATCCCTATACTTTGAAATATTTTAGGAAAGAAAATGTTAGAAGTCTATTTTCATTATGCTATTTCCAAAATTTGTAAGTTTTGAGGGATTGAAGAATTTATTGTTAAAAACATATAACAACTGTCATACACCCTCATTTCCATTATTAAAATCATTTTTCTCATGTTTTAGCACAAAGTTTCGATAATTAAGTAAAATGGGAAGATGGAATTTTTGAGTAGCAAATTTGAGCATGTTATACACACACAACCATTGTCCTATTATACACAACCACCAAAATTATTTAATCAACCACCAAAATTAATAACCTAATCATCACATCTTTTTCTTTAAACATCACATGCACGATTGAATGCATACACAACACACAACACACAACACCCGACAACACATACAAACGCTCTCAATTTCCAAGCTTTATTCTCTTCTCTCTCCCCATATGCGTGTGTCTCCATTAGTTTTAGACTTGAAGTCTTCTCTTCTTCTCTCTTGTATTTCCCTTCACTTTGTAGCTCAATTATCCTTCTTTCAAGTTTGGTGTGGTGTTCCTTGTCTACTCCCAGCCTGCATCATCACTTTGGTTGTAAGTTTTAACAAGAAAGGCAAGTACAAAGCTTTCCTTGATGCACTTTTAAAGTTATGTACAATTGTGTGTTGATTTATGATGATGAATTGTTAAATCTATTTTTGATGCTTATTATACTATTTTTAAAGACATTTACTCTACTGTTTTTAAGACAACTATTCATGAACTTTGCAGCCTAAGATGAACTGATCGTAAGTTGTACGTCTTAGGCCTAAAAGAGATGAATTTTGAGTTGTAGAAGGGTGTTTTGGCTCTTCTAGCTTTCTTTGATCTTCAAGTTCGAAGTGCTCAGTCCTTTCATGGCTTGTCATAGCCTAGGGTCAGTGCATGAAGAGCTTTGGAGTCTAAGATAGGTGGTGAGAGTCTAGGTCAAAAGATTTTGGGTTATAGTTGCATGTGTTGGTTAAAAATGAGTTTGAGGATAGAAACCCTAGTATAGCTTAGGTGATGGTCCAGAAAGGTTGGGATGAAGTATAGGGGTCATACTGGGGTTGTATTAGGGTCTGATCATGTGCTGAAGTCGAGAGGAGTGAGAGATTTTGAAGTAGAATCCCAGCCTTTCCCAGATTCGCTTCTGCGTAAGTGCGGTGACCTTGTTGGCATCGTTTAGTCATTCCTTGAGTCTTTTCTGAATTCGGTTTATTCCAGTAGCTATCCCATCAAGTTAAAGTCACGTGGGTCTAAATTTGGGTTGATTTGGTTAAGAAATGTATTTTTAATGATTTTTACGGTTTTGTCGCGTAGGGCGATTCCTCTCGGAGAATTTTCGGGAAAGTTGGGGGATGCCAAAATTCATGAATGACTTTATTTGATGTTTTAAGTATATTATAAACTGTTTTTAAGCATTTTTCTAATTTATGAGATTTTTTTAAACATTTATGAAATTTAAATACCTAGACAATGATTTTTAACATGTTTGACTATTTAAAGTGCATATGTTTACTTTTGAGGTATTTATGGACAGAATGTTCGGGAGGTTATGAAATTTATTTATTTATTGAGGGTTTGAGAAATTTATTTGAGGCAAGAATGAGGAAAATTGATTTTGAATGATGGGACTTGATTGTGATTTTTCTATGACGGATATGGGGTCGGGAGACGTTCCGCTTATCATATCAAACTGACGGGTCTGGACTTCAGATAAATACTGAAGTTCCTTTCCAACTGACGGGTCTGGGCTTCAGATAAGTACTGAAGTGCCTTTCCAACCTAGTATTAGTGTTTATTAGCTTGATCAAGCGACATGAGGTTGAGGGACCACAGTCGAGGAACGGAAATCACGAGGAAAATGTTTTAGAAAGATCATTTTATTTATGCAAAGACTTTTTTGAGCATGAAATTTTTTAATGCATATCTTTTAAGTCAAGAAACTATCTTAAGTACAAATATTTTTTGTATGTGCAAGTATTATGTAATATTTGTTATTAACCAGTTTTGTACTTGTTGAGTCTTTAAACTCACTATACTTGAATTGTGCAGATGAAGCTGAGACCGGGATCGAGGGGCAAGACCTCTTAATAGACTGCAGTCTGGCGCACATACCCAGCGACCTTTCAATTTCTGCACAAGTTTTCAGTGTTATAGTTTATGTTGAAATTTGTTATTTTAGTTTTGGATGTTTTATCGAGAACGAGGGCTTGAGGGTCTGATATTTTCATGTTTAAAACTCATTATATATTTATGTGTTAACTTTGCACATTTTCTTTATCCCGATAATGCATATGTTGGAATTTGTTTTCTTAAAAAAAATAAATATATTTCCGCATCTATTTCATTTAGTAAAGAGAAGAGTGAGGGTGGTTATAGTTTCACTTCCCTCTCAAGGAAACTTGCTCAAACACACAAGGGACATATCTGGACACCCAGATCTTACTCAAATCTGAAAATAATGAACCGGTATACTCAAATCGCAAATCAAACCGATTCTCCCACCGCTTCTAATTCACTCGTGCGGGGTATTTACCAAATCTGAACTCGAGGGATAAACAATATATAAATTATGTCCAACGCTATCGCTAACGCTAACGCTGTCTCTTCACTCAGCGATACTCACCCGATACAGTTCTAAATCAAATCCGAAGCTCATATACTCAAATCTGCCTACGTCCAAAGCTGATCTCACAAACATCTTTGACCAATATTCCTAGGCTGAATACCCGATAATTCATAAGGCATATTTCTCCGATTAAATCCTCATACCAATCAAATCTGTTCGTAGCACGCCATTAGCTCAACGAATAAATTACAGTCCTCACAATGTACAATGGTAAATCTCGACATATTCGTTGAAGACACAATACCAATAGACAATTGATCTCTAATGGGGTTATTTCGGTTGACTTAAGGTCAAAGGAGAACCTAGCGGATTCGTTTACTAAAAGTATAAATAGAGATCAAATGTACAAACTGATGAAAGGAATGAGATTAAAACCCACAAAATAAAATGTTTATAGCGGTAACCCGACCTTGAGAATTGGAGATCTCAATACCTTGGTTCAAAGGGACAACTAAGTTATAAACATTAGTTCGAATACTTGGAACCCGTAAAGTCTCATTCCAGTAAAATCCAAGTAAGACATACCTACAACATGTGGTGAGGTTAAGCTTACTTTTAATGATTCCCATACCTAAAAGGTAAGGTATGACAGGATGCCCTCGATAGGAGATCACATATATAAGTCAGAATTAATGTCCGCTTCAAATGGAAAAACACTTATTAATCTAAGATATGGTCCTAGGTCGAAAATGACACAACAATGAGAACAAATTATGTTAGAGTTATTATTGTGTAAGTACCATTGTCTTAATTTACACAAAAGATTGGCTAGTTCAAGACATCGCGTCACTACGTAACTAGTAAATCCGATGGTATGTTACTAAGGAAGGTTCAAGGCCAAAAGCTACCTATCCTGATGCAATAATAATTCGCAAAGAACTTTCAAACGATTCAAAACACGTGAATTGATTTCATTCATGTGGGGGATTGTTGGAAAATGTGAATGAAAGATATCACATCACAAGCGATCTGGTTGCAAGTGTCGGGGAACCGTGGCAGATCCGGATCCCGTCTCCCTACGAGGCAGTGGAAGAACAAAATTGGGCCGGGAAACGTTCAATACAATTCAATTAATAACACGATATGAACCATTCATAGGGTGTTTAGTCAGTTACCTTGCTGGCGTCTAGGCGCCTGGCTCCGACCAATTTCACGAGGAAACCGGCACTTCACGGTAGGCGGCGGTAGATTACGTCAATCAGGTCCATGACCGGAAGGGAGACTCCTTCGTCAGCCTGCACTAGAAGGCCTGACGAGATCAGCGCGGACGGATTCTCCTCGTCAAGTTGGTCGGAACAAATTCCGGCGAAGCAAGGCGGCGGCGCAAGGCGGCTTTTGAGGAGACGAGGGAGGCGGCCGTATGTGAGCTAGGGTTAGGGTTGTATTAGTTGTGATTATTTGTTATGAAGCCCTTAAGTCTAATTAAATAGACTAGTGATAAACTTGAACCGGCCCAACGGGCCCGGGTCCAACGTATGAACATTCGGTTCATCCCTATCACCGTGACTTCATCATAACTCCGATCGCCGATCAGATCGGACCGATCGACTCAGTTTCCAAAACTGAATACTATGATCTGGAAAACCATTTTTCAGAACCCCAGTGCAAAATGACCGTTTTGCCCCTATATTTCCGCATCTATTTCATTTAGTAAAGAGAAGAGTGAGGGTGGTTATAGTTTCACTTCCCTCTCAAGGAAACTTGCTCAAACACACAAGGGACATATCTGGACACCCAGATCTTACTCAAATCTGAAAATAATGAACCGGTATACTCAAATCGCAAATCAAACCGATTCTCCCACCGCTTCTAATTCACTCGTGCGGGGTATTTACCAAATCTGAACTCGAGGGATAAACAATATATAAATTATGTCCAACGCTATCGCTAACGCTAACGCTGTCTCTTCACTCAGCGATACTCACCCGATACAGTTCTAAATCAAATCCGAAGCTCATATACTCAAATCTGCCTACGTCCAAAGCTGATCTCACAAACATCTTTGACCAATATTCCTAGGCTGAATACCCGATAATTCATAAGGCATATTTCTCCGATTAAATCCTCATACCAATCAAATCTGTTCGTAGCACGCCATTAGCTCAACGAATAAATTACAGTCCTCACAATGTACAATGGTAAATCTCGACATATTCGTTGAAGACACAATACCAATAGACAATTGATCTCTAATGGGGTTATTTCGGTTGACTTAAGGTCAAAGGAGAACCTAGCGGATTCGTTTACTAAAAGTATAAATAGAGATCAAATGTACAAACTGATGAAAGGAATGAGATTAAAACCCACAAAATAAAATGTTTATAGCGGTAACCCGACCTTGAGAATTGGAGATCTCAATACCTTGGTTCAAAGGGACAACTAAGTTATAAACATTAGTTCGAATACTTGGAACCCGTAAAGTCTCATTCCAGTAAAATCCAAGTAAGACATACCTACAACATGTGGTGAGGTTAAGCTTACTTTTAATGATTCCCATACCTAAAAGGTAAGGTATGACAGGATGCCCTCGATAGGAGATCACATATATAAGTCAGAATTAATGTCCGCTTCAAATGGAAAAACACTTATTAATCTAAGATATGGTCCTAGGTCGAAAATGACACAACAATGAGAACAAATTATGTTAGAGTTATTATTGTGTAAGTACCATTGTCTTACATTTACACAAAGATTGGCTAGTTCAAGACATCGCGTCACTACGTAACTAGTAAATCCGATGGTATGTTACTAAGGAAGGTTCAAGGCCAAAAGCTACCTATCCTGATGCAATATAATTCGCAAAGAACTTTCAAACGAGTCAAAACACGTGAATTGATTTCATTCATGTGGGGGATTGTTGGAAAATGTGAATGAAAGATATCACATCACAAGCGATCTGGTTGCAAGAAGACAGATCGTGAGCTGTTTGCAAGCAGCCAAGTCCCGAGCTGTATTACATCACAAGATGTTTTATTTCACAAGCTATTTCAGGTCAAAAGCTGAGTTGACCATCGCGAGCTGAGTTGACCATCGCAAGCTAAGTTGACCGTTGCGAGCTGAGTTTACCATCACAAGCTGAGTACACCTTGCAAGCTGTGACGACCTGCACTGATGGAAGGGTTAGCATGCTGATTAGCATGATCTGGTCCAAAACCCCGAGCTGATCTGGGCAGGCGAACCGATCAGCGTACTCTAAATCGGATCGAACTGGTTTTTCTGAAACAGCACACCGAACATGCCTGGAACGCTGAGAGCTGTTAGGATGGTTGTGTCCGATCAGAAGGCTGCAACCGTTGGGGTTGGAGTGAGATTGCTCTGAAGCAGTGCAACTATTCAAAACAGTGCAACTGTTAGAATGACGTTTCTTGAAAGCATGCGTCCGTTCAAGTCAATTAACCAACCCCTATAAATACAAGCAGTTTAGGCATTCGAGATTTAATTAATTCTGCATTCTCCTGTTGCCTGCTGCACTGAATTTGCCCTCTGTTTTCCCTACGTATAGTTCCCAACTCAAAAACAAAGTTCGAAACATTTATCGCCGGAATTACTCAGTGTGGTGCTAAATTTCGTAATTCGTAGGTCGTTGTATCTTAGGGACGATTGTCGGAACGAGATCACTATACTCTAGCAATTTCGTCTTGCGGAAAGAGGACTTTCCTCGTCTCGACCAATCAAAGTTAGTGAACTGTTGTTCGACAGATTAGAGCGTGAACTGTTCATCGACAGAATAGAACACCCACTACTATATTTGACTGATTCATTACCGAAAATAGTATCACAACTAAATATAAAAACCCCCCATAACATCCATTTTGAGTAAGAAAAAAAGGAGGATATTGATACAAGAAATAATATTACTCCAAAAAACTTGACATACGAATCTCATCAATAAGTTTCCGAAAGGATGCTGTAGTGAGAATGAGAAATAAAACTAATAAGATTGTGAAACTGAGGAATGCGACACGGGGACTTCCAAATAAGTAATTATATAGGTAGGAGTGGAAATGGTTAAAAAGCAGTGCCCGCTCTATAATTGTGACCCTATAATTGTGATCCTGGCAGGACAACTGCAGCAGAGGGATAGGTGCAGCAGCCATTGAATTATTTGGCTTCGTCAACGCTGCCTTTGGGGACACTGTCCACAAAGCAGCGGACAAATCGGACGGTGACACGTGATAAAATAATTTAATTATTTTAAAAAAATTTAAAACTAACATAAGTATTGTCATTGATCTCATTTCTTCCAAAAACAGATCTGTTCTGTTTCTCCATGCCCTACCCCTCTCCTTTGCCTCTTCTTAAAATCAGTCCGTCGTTGATATATCTGGACACAGACAAGAATCAGAACGGAGCTTAGAACATATCAGTATAAGTGAAGAGCTGAACTCAGATAAGAAGAAATGTTCAGAACAGTTCAGAGATCTCAGAGATCAGTATAACATATCAGTTGAGAACGGTTCAGAACAGATCAGAGCCAGAACAAATCAGATTAGATAAGATCAGCTCAGAGAAGCGTATCAGATTAGATAAGATCTGTTGAGAAGAGCATAACTATTCAGTTCAAAACAGTATAAGAAGAAGAAAAACAGTTCAGAACAGAACAGAGTAGAAGAGCTGATCATATCAGAACAAAGAAGAACAGAATAGCTTAGTGAACAAATCAGCTTTGGAGCTTCGCATCAGATCAGTTCAAGATCAGAAGAGTCCATATATCAGTTCAAAACATAGGAGATGCAAATATGAACTTTGAAAAATTTGTTTGTTGAACAAGAAAGAGGCAAGAGAGAGAAAGAGGATATGCAACTCTGAATTTTGAAAGAGCTGACCAATCTATTCTATTTTTTGGCTTTAAGTTTTTTTATTTTATTAATAATTAATTTTTGCCACATGTCAACATATTAGTGATCCTTTATTAAAATAATTAGTTTTGCTACATGGATTGGTCCTTTGCCTTTGTTGGTAGTGTCCCTAGAGACGACGTCTATTGTCTCGCATTATTTCTGCAGTGTCGGCTAGTTGTGGCAGCGTTTTCGTTTATTTCTTTTCTATTGCAAAATGTTACCACACCTTAGTTCCGAATATTTTTAAAATTAAATTAAAAAAACTATGTGGGAATAAAGATATTGCACATTTAAAAAAATATTTTATAAATACTAATGTGGTAAGTAATTCAAAATTTAACAACACACAGGGTTACGTTGTGAATGGTCAATTATATTACGGTGTGTTTTGTGCTCTTTTAGCTTTTCATAGGAGAAAAATACGACATTTTCCCTCAAACAAGGAATATAAGCATTCCAATTTTTATGTGCCATTGCCCCAAACTTAAGGCATCCTGTTCAATATGTGCGACAAATTTGATTAAATTCTATTTGGAATTTAATTGTGGTGGATTCTTTCTTGGATCGTTATTATCTTGTACTAGATATTAAATATTACGTACAGATTCAAAAGTCAAATCTTATGAAATGTGGGAGAATACATGGGGATTGCGTTCAAGAATTCAACCAAGTGTCGATCGACGTCATATTTTGGAATACTATTCTAAGGTACGGATCGTAGAACTTTTTCCAAGTTCAATGACTGTTAATTCATCGAAATTCATCATTATATATTATATATTGAAAAAGTACAACACAGTGTGTGAGAGTACAAGACGATAAAGCATTCGTCTTCTCTAGTCACTAAATATACCTAACGCGTTTCTTCGACTTTTTTAACCTTAATTTAAACTAAAATTTGAACAACGTTATTCGGTGTTGCATTCCCCGGCGGTGTGGCCGCCGATGCAACATCATTCTTCTTCCCACGCTCGGATACGCTGTTTTCGGCGAATTTAAGGCTTCCATGATGCAAACCCTTCAATTTTTCTTCCTCATTCCACTCCGACGAGTAGTAATATTCTTCACTATATTTCCCATTTCTTGAAGGTGGAAACAGCATACTACCCCACTGCGGAAAATGGATAAAAGCAACGGGAACGGTGCATACCACCACCAAGATTCCCATCAGGGAGAGCCCTTTTGCGGTGGAGAATCTCGTCGAGGAGAAGAAAATTAGTTGGTTCAATCCGCCGCCGAAGTTTCCTCCGGCTCCTGTGAGTCCCGATATCAACCCTAATGATCTTCTTGAAACAAATGGGATGATACCGTATGCCGCGCCGCATGCGGCCTGAGCTCCGATGGAGAAAAGGATCATGGCTGTGATGGCTATTGGAAGTGTTTCTGCATTTCCTAGCCAGATGCAGAATACTCCTCCTAAGGTTTGGACAATCCATAGGACCCACAGTCTTCCCCTCATTCCGAATCTCTGGGCTGCTAGGTCGGAGGCGTATCCGCCAAAAGGACGGGCTATGAAGTTCGCCATGCCGAATGTGGCGGCTACGATCCCGGCGGTGTGGAGTGAAAGGTTAAACCTAAGAATTGTGGATTTGAGTCGTATTAAGTTCCAAGTTCGACATCGCCTTACTTCTAAGAAAAATATTCTATGATGTAGCATTTTCATATATTACATGTGTTAAAACACTAATGAAAACCTAATACGTGTAATGTTATAACAAGGAATGTTGCAACAAATGTTGAAGATGATTTCTTCCACCAATTTATTGTAATGCATGGCCATTGAGGCAAATTCAAGAGCTCAAGACTCATCGGATCATGTATAAATAAAGACGTACCAAAAAGATTTAATAATTTAATTTTTCAAATTTAAGTGCTGTCTAAATAATGTACCTGTCGTAGAAATATTCGGCAATGACATTGTTTATGCAAAGCTCAACTCCCATGGAAAAGCCGTAGAGCAGGGAAAATACCCATGTCCTATAATTTTTAACAGCATACTTGAATATCTTGACAATATTCAAGCAAAAAAAAACGTAAGTGATCTCTAGTTTAATTAACACAGTTATTATTATGATAAAACCACAAGATCCAAGTAACCAATTTATGTCTTAGATACCTTCGAAAATTTGTCTTTCTGCACATCTCCTCTCTTCTGTAGCATACCAAGATTCCCATCTGGCAAATCTTGTCCTAAAGCTAAAACCATTATTCCGATAATAACATGAAAACATCCAGGCACCATAAACGCAATTCTCCATGCAGTGAAAGGGGTTGCCCCAGAAATCTCAATTAAGCGATATAGAAAAGGCATGAGCAACTGAGTCACCCCACCCCCCATGTCACCCCACCCTGCAGCGACCCCATTAACCAGACCGATGATCGAACTGGTAAACATGACGCTCGTCCAGTACTGGCATGAAACGAACGTCGCGAGTGAGAATCCGATCATGAAGCGGACTATGAGGTAACCCTCAGCTGATGAGATGAACACCACCGAGAAAACAACCGGCGCTGCCAACAGGTTGAGGAACGCGCAGCCGTATCGTGGGCCGATCATGTCGCAGATCACGCCCATCGCGAGCCTGGAGAAGATGCTCCCGGAGACGGAGGCGACTCCGGCGTTGCCTATGTCGGAGCGGGTGAGATTTAGGTTCTCTCGAATGATCGGCACCAGAGGCGCGGCGGCGAAAGTCGAAATGAAGCAGGTGAAGAAGGAGATCCATGCTAAGTGAAAGGACCTCATGTGTGGTTGTGTGAAAGAGAAGATCTTTAAGGTTTTGGCTTTGTGTTCCGAATCAACTGGTAAAGAGAACTTTTGGGCGCCGTTTGCGTTGGGCGCCGTTTGCGTGAAAGTTTCTCTGTTAATTTCAGCCATTTCTCGAACACTGAACTAAGTAGAAGAAAAGAAATGGAAGACGAGAATTAGACCAAGACCTTGATGAATTATGATTGCTGTGTGTGATTCAAAGGGTGGAGATGGTCTGCTATTTATAATGAGAAATGGAAGTATTTTTCGGATTCAAATAATTATATGGTTAATTAATCAAATTGTGATGCATGAATATTGCCTAGTCCGCATGAATATTATGTGGTACAGTATTAAATATTTGATAAATTTATTTTTTAAAAAGTTAACTTATTAGTGGGCTAACCTCTTTATAGGTTAGAGGCCCCTTGGTCCATACATATGATAAATCGAGAGATATACACGAGTAGGCAGAGACCCGAAGGAGATGACCCATATAACGGACTAATTCCCAGAGCATACCCCCACAATATTTCATTGAGAATATGCTCCACACGATAATCGAATCCGTGAAACTAGAAAAGTTATTCTCACATCACCTCAAATCTTATCAATTTGCCTGTTCCGGTAAGAACTTGATAAATTTATTTTAGGTTCTATAAGGGTGGGAAGCGGTGATGTCAAGATTCAAGTTTTGCAGGAGGTAAAAGTAGACAAAATATCCCAATATTGATTCTGCCTTTTAAATATAATTCACAAAAGTTGAAATATAAACTGAAAACAGTATCCACACACATTCCAAAGACTTCTAAAATGTTATAATTTAGACAGCAAACAACCCCTTAGTATGAGATTAATCATAAATAGATTTTTTTATTTTTATATTATTAATTATATCTAGGCTATTAAATATATAATTAGAGAGAACATATAAAATATTAAGATGAATGCCTAAATTATAGAAATCTTTTACTATAAAGAGTAACCATTATAGAATTTCATGTCTTTAGTTTTCTTTGTTCGAAACTTATAGGGAAAAGACACAACTAAGTTTTTTTAATATATATAGATTGGAAATTTTGAGTAAGGAAAAATTTCTAAGTAACCAAAATTTTGTATCAGTGAGGAACATATATACATACTGATGTAGCCAAATTATTTCTGTCAAAAGCTACCACCACGTCGAGAGCTCGGGACGTCAGGCACTTGAGAAAAATTTCTAAGTAACCAAATATGTATCAGTGAGGAACATATATATATATATTTGCCCAAAATATTGTATCAGTAAGGAACTGAATATATATGTAAGTAATTGATAACGAGAACCTACTCCAATTAGAGAGCCTTGGGTGTGCCAATATGTTTCTCTTATGAGTACGTATGACAGACTTATAATTTTTTAAACATATTTAAGGCATGCGTACATTATAATTTAAAAACTTTTAGGGACTCGGTGCAGTTTAATATTGCTTATTGCACGGAAATGTGCTGCCGTGGATATTTGCGGCTCTTTGTCCAACCATATATATATATTTAATGGTATTGCATTTGTATTGGATCTGAAAACATATCAACAAAATTTGTTGTTATACTTCGAGATTATTTGAGCGTGTAGATCAAGTTGAAAAGAGATCAGAGCTGAGATCAAAATGATCTCAATTTAAACGAGGAGCTGAGCTCAGTTGAGAAGAATAGATCAGATGAAAACAAGAGCAGCTCAGATAAGATAAACATATCATGTTAGGATCGAGAATAAGGCTCGGGAGTGGGAGTTCAGAGGAGGGTGTGTTGGATCTGTGTTTAGATCAGAATCTTAATTTTGATTAACACAAAACTTGCTGTTATTTTACTAACGATTTGTACAAGTGCGTAGCGAACCAGATTAGCAGCGAGCTGAAACAAAGCACTGATAGCAGAGGACTGTAAGGGGACGCCCAAGATGGTCTAGCATAGGACAACTTAGCTGGTACAGTGAGGGGACGTCCGAGCTGGTCCAGCAGAGGACAACCAGATTGCAGAGGACATCCAAGCTGATTTAAAAGTTGGTTCACCAGCTTGGAGCAAGATCAGTTGGATGAGAAGCAGACCAGCTGGAGAAACCAGCTGAGCAGAATGGACCAACCAGCTCAGACGAACAAAGCAGTTTGAACATAAGTATTGTGGAGATTGCATTTGATTAGTTCAAACTGATTTGCTTCGTCCTGTCCACATCAAGTACACAATTCTCATACTCAGAGTCAGCAATGGCTGCAGAGCGTTTAAATGTGGACAGAGCTCAAAGTCATAAAGCCTGCAGACGTATTAAATGTGAAATGACACAAAGTACAACCATGCCAAAACCCTTACAGAAGACTTATCAACGGTTGGAAAGATGTGTCAAACGGGCAAAATCTGTACAGGGCTATTTATATGAAGAAGACAATGAGCAGTAAAATACGTGCAAGAAAGATTAAAAAGAGAGGGAATAAAACAGAGAGAACAGCTTAGAAGCACTTCCCAGTGTGTGAGAAAACAGCCGACAGAGTGAACTTACACTGTATATTTATCACACACGGATTCACTCACATATGAGAGCAGTGAGCTTAACAGAATAGTTGAGTGAATCACAAACACCAAATTATAGTACTTGGACAGAGACGTTAAACAAGTCTAGTTATCTTTTGCACTGAGACATTAAAGAAGTGTGTGTAGTCTTTCTGCAGTAAAGAAGTGGAGTTAGACACGCGCAGTTTGCTGGCTGGTGTTCAATGGTGTTTCTAAGAGTTTTTGCGGCTGCTGGTCGTAGGAGTGGATTGCAGCGAGGGTCGTTGTAATCAAAATCTTCTAGTGGATCCTTCCCGTTGCGGATGAAGGGGAGATGTTGGAGATTGAGCTCCGAACTTCCATAGACAAATTCGCAGTGTTTGTTTTCTTTACCTACTGCATTTACATCTTTCTGTATCTGCACGCATACATGTTTTAAACCAGCCTTAATGTTTCAATTTACAGAGGGTAGTTCAGGTTTATTTTCGCATGATTCTTGTCATACCTGATCTACTTCTCGGTGCTCAAAACCTTTCAAGAACATGAGCTATTGCAGCTCGAGATTTGTATAACTAGATCGCACGTTCGTGTTGGGGATCCGGATCCGCCCCCTGGCGAGGCAGCGGAAGAACAGTAAATATACAGCCGGGAGACGATCAATACGAAAAATTCAAAACAAACTACGACATTCATAGGATGTTTAGGCGATTACTTTGCTGGCACTTGTGCCTGGCTCAAACCGTAGTTACAATAACGTCGGCTCTTCTCGGTAGATTGCGGTAGAAATCGCCAATCCGGTCCACGACCAGAAACGAGACTCCTTCGTCAGCCTGCACTAGAAGGACTGACGAGATCAGCACAAACGGATTCTCATCGTCGAATTGGCCGGAAACAATTTTCGGGCGAGGAAGAGGCGGCGGCGGCGCGTGGAGGCGGCGGCGGCGGCGCTTTTAGAGAGGAGAGGCGGCAGTTTGCACTATTAGGGTTAGGGTTATGAAGTGTAGTGTATACAATGAAGTTATTAAGTCTAATTAAATAGACATAATGATGGACTTGGACCGGCCCAACGGGCCCGGGTCCAAATGACGATATGCATCGCTTTGACTTCATCGTAACTCCGATCGCCGATCAGATCGGACGGATCGAATCAGTTTCCAAAACTGAATATTATGATCTGAAAAACCATTTTTCAGAACCCCAGTGCAAAATGACCGTTTTGCCTCTCAACAGCGGGAAACCCCGGTTTGATCCCTGTTGACTTTTAGGAAGTCGAACTCCCCAAAATCCTCTTCTCGTGCTCAACACATTGAGCTGAATATCCGTGTGGGAATCTCGAATCTAGTACTTGTGTGACCCTCAATGGTTCAGGGATACAGATAGCCGTGGGCCCACAACCATTGTGGCCCCGGAATCACAATTCCGGACTTGCCCATCGGATCATGGTAAAGCGTCTAGCAACATCGCCCCATGATCCCCTAGGTATCACTGATAGTGCCTGCAAGAACCAGTTGGTCGTGGTTAGCGTACAGTACGTTTCAATCCATATATCCCGATAAGATCAACGACCATTGGTAAATCGAGAGTCGCTATAGATCCGATAGCTATGCATACATCTTGGAGATCGAATAGTGACATCGCGAGTGTAACTAGGCAAACACATTTACCTAAAACACTTGTAGTACTCTGGCCAGAGATTTGCACACTATTATCCCCTCAGATAGCATAGGATATCCACGCATGTCTGCGAGCGGTGAATCCTCGACAACGATGCATCGACTCCTACA
>KV015048.1:39680-71796 GCA_001598015.1 Dorcoceras hygrometricum | reverse complement strand
TCAGAACATCACAATGTTCCCTACCAATGAAACATGGTACTTCGCATCGCAGATACTAGTCTCGAACTCGGGTGGCCTTATCCTCATTTTGACGGCCCAATCGACTAGGAACATGTTTAGAATACACAGCGACTATTAGATGTGTTTCATGATAGCCGTCATACCCACTATCACATCTAACATACGCTTTAGTGTAATCTAGGTCTTTACTCAACACAATTGTAAATCATTACACACATAATGAAAGTAAAGAATGCCATATAAAAGAATGCGAATATCATATATAAAGATCGTTTTGACAAGAGTCAATGAAAACCCACACGCCACAAGTTGGCTAGTTGGGCATCTACTCTAACATCGCCATGATACTACACCCACTTACCGGATGCATCAAACAACTCGACCTGCTGTTGCCTCGCCCATGAACTGTGGTAATTAACCACTCGGCGCATGGTGGCTACGATCCCAGCAGGGAGATAAGAGTGCGGTATTGCCGCTCGCCCTCACATCCTGGTAAGAAAACAATAACGATGCAACAATGGTACAAAGACTACCAAAACTGGATAGGATTACCATGCGTGTATGCAACAGGCGAGAATTCAAGCATATAAACATATGCAACGCAGCAATTACACAAATAGCATACACAATTCTCAACAGAACACAACCAACAGGCACGGCGAATCCACATACCAGCGACTACCATTCATCCAAGCCATAATATCGCTGTATAAAAGCTCAGATCCGTACCTTATACTGAGCAACAATAATACTGCGAGAAATCCCGAAGACTCTGGTAAAAGCCTGCTAAACACACGGCATACAGAACATAAATCCAACGGGTTGCTAATAAAGCTCGCGGCTGAATTTTAAATACTAAAGCCAGCTCTCAATCTAACCCATACAACTTAACAGGAAGCTAATATAAAGGCTAGGAACAAGATCTCGAAGCTAATTCAAAAGCTACCTGCAACTTCGAAACGCACGAACACGAACAGTAACTTCGTGTTTTTGCTCCAGCTAACAACAGCCTCTACAAAAGGTATAGGGTGAAAGAGCTCTTCGAGAGGAGTCCAACGCTACCTCATCTGTCCAAAACAACGGCCGGAATCGACGGGAATCTACCGGAGAAGCTCACGGTGAATAGTAACCAAGGGTTGAAGAACAGAGAACGAAAATCGGAAAATATTTCTCTAAGTATGGAAACTGGTAATCCACAACGAAGACCAAGTCTCGCTATATATAACACTCTCAACTGCTGCTACCAGCAGGAGCACATTTCCACCGAAAAAACCAGCAGGAGCAATAGTCGACGCATTCTCCACAATTAACGACCCTCGACTGCCAGCAGCAACAACAACAAAAGAGCTTCTAACGCTAAGCCAAAACGGCGTCGCAACAACTAATCCAAACGACGTCGCTTAGGATACGCGATTCTAAATACCAACTGCTGGTCATTCAGCAGCAATACACAAAACAACGTAAAGCACTTCCTCCTGCTGATACCAGCAGCAACATCAAAACGCGGCGTTGCAACTAACTTAAACGACGTCGCTCCACTGACGTCATCATAGCTGGCAGCAGCTCTCACTAAATATCAGCAGCAAGCTACAGTGACGTTCTAACACCAGCAGATACTCTTACGTCACTTGCACCTCAAAACGATGTCGCATCCTCTTCGTGCTACAGGAAGGTTGACCCGTGTTGACAACCAGCAGGCATACAATTAACGCGATAACACCCCTCGACTGACAACAGTAAAGTCTACGTCATCCACACAACGCTCAACAGTGATGCTTATGTCGACATATCTGTTATCAGCAGGTAATATAAACTATCGACTGGTTCCTCGAAACGACACCGTTCGAAATTCTATAGCGCTCTCCTGCTGAAATCCACGTAAGCGCTGCAGTCGCCAGCTACCAAAACAAAGAACGGCGCGCTAAGCTACCAGCAGCAAAGCTTACGTCATCGACTTCAATGCCAACATAAAACATGACGTCATCAGAGCTGCTATCAGCAGATACCTCTAAACTCAAAATTACGAAAATCTCCAGAATTACTCTAAGGAGGGAAATCGACCCGAAAACACAATTCAAACATACAAACAGATATTCTAAACCAACAAAATCTCTAAAAAACCGACAGAACCTCAATAATTCGATTAATTCCCACGATTAATCTCACTTAACAAATCCAGGTCTCACACTATTGGCTCTCTGTGAATTGATGAACCATTCCAGAGCTGTCTGGGAAGAGTTAACGTTGGTTACCACCTCATCTATCTTCTTATAAAACGCTCGCCTGAAGATTAAAGATTCGTGCTTCATGTACGTCTGAGTATCCCTCACCATATGAACCTTGGAATCCAGGGATTCGACGAATCTTTTCACCACTTTAAACTCCAAAACAGCATCAAAATCAGCTTGGGGACTAGAAAAATTTATGGACTGCGGACCATCTTGGGCAAAATCCTCTTCTTATGTGTCGCTATTATTCCTATTTGCTGTATATTGTGTCATCTGTAATCTGGAAGAACTGGGACCCTGACGATCCGCATTATTAGCATCAGAATGAGAAGAATGTACAGAAGGACTTGAAGTACTTGGACTGGATGGGGAGGAACCAGCTTGAGCCTGACGCTCAACCTGCTGAGATGGTTGCTCGTCTTCCCGAGCCTGTCGCTCTTGTTCGTGAACCTGATGATCTTCATCTGGAGCCGGATGCTCTAGAGATTTCATGGCCTCAGTTTCTCCACTTGAGCCTGATGCTCCTCTCTCTGAGCCGGTTGCTCAGCTGCTTGAGTCTGATGCTCCTCTCCCTGAGCCGGATGCTCATCTGATGTTGGAAATGGTGAGCTGTGCAAGATGACCCTTATATTCTTTCCAGGATATGCCAAGAGTGATTTCCAAAGCTGCAACACAGTCTATAGATCTCTCCGTAAAAGTGATAAGAAGACCGGCTTTGGCTTGAAATATGCTAACACTCTTCCTAGTCTTTGTCAATTCAGCCTCCAGCAAATGAATAGACGCATAAATCTCGATTAGATGATGGCTTATCCTTGTTGAACTCTTTCTAGTGCTCAGCAACAGCCTTGCGCATGTGCTGCTCAACCATCTTGTCATATGAGCTCCCTTCTCAGGAGCAACTCATTTACCTTCTGCCTCTCTGCCCATGGAAGCAATAAATCTTCAACTTTGGAAAACTCTTCCTCAAGCTTCATAGACGTAATCTTGTTCAGCCTGTAACCAGTTCGGAATCTGCACCATTGGTCGAACAAGTGGATTTGTGGCTCCACCTTGTCCCTTATATCCTGAATAACCATCAGGTAGTGCTCCTCTATTGGGTTTGGTCGATCAAAGTGAGGTAAGACTCCCTTTCCCTTATCAGCTAGGTCAATCTTGGGAAGAAAGTGGGTGACCCAGTTGATTTCATGTATCTCCACGGGAGCAAAAACAGAAAAACCAGCTGATACACTCCGCCCCACATCCTTTTCTAAAGCAGCAGAAGTAGAAACTCCCTCAGCCGCAACTGGAATATCAGGAACCGGGCAGGATTGGATTTAGCCTAGAAATCAACAATTGGCTTCATCAGTTTTGTCCCCGCTAGAGGAAGAGACACTGTTGATTCTGAATCAGATGGAACTAGCCAACTTATGGAATGTGGGTTCTTGTTGACTCTATGTAAAAAAATCTTTATTTACGATATTCGTATATTCACGACATTATTTATCTTCATTAGTATGATTACAAATTGTTGGATAAAGACATTGAATGCACTATCGTGTATGTTAGATATGATAATGGATTTGATGGCTATCATGAAACATATCTAATAGTCAATGTGTGTTCTAAATGAGTTCCTAATAGATTGGACCGTCCAAAAGAGGATAAGCCCGCCCGAGCTTGAGACTAGCATCTGCTATGAAAAGTACCACGTTTCATTGGTAGAGAACATAGTGATGTTCTGAGCATGCAGATGGATAGTGACCTGGTGATCTATCGAACTACCCTCGTTCGGACATTCCAAGTGGTTACCATTTATCGAGTGGATTAAGTCCGAGGTCTTGGTTGTATAGATTAGTCCTCGTTGCTTGAAACGTCATCGAGACTCTACATGATAGGTGCCTCACTTTGACCCGTTTATCGACTCAGCTGGGGTCTTTAAGTGGCGGGATTGGGTGAGGTCCAGATTCATGTAGGAGTCGATGCTTCATTGTCGAGGATTCACCGCTCGCCCTTGTGCGTGGATATCCTATGCTATCTGAGGATATAATAGTGTTACAAATCTCTGGCCAGAGTACTAGATGTGCTTTAGGTAAATGAGTTTACCTAATAGCATATGCGATGTCACTATTTGATCTCCAAGATGTATGCATGGCTATCGAATCTCTAGCGACTCTTGATTTACCAATGGTCATTGATTCGGTCGGGATATTTGAGCTGAAAGGACCGCACTGTACGCTAACCATGACAAACTGGTTCTTGCAGGTATGATAGGATCAATATGTATCGGAAACAGCCTTAGGAGTTCAGAAGGGGGGGTTGAATGAACTCCTTTAGATTTTTATTTTTCGAAACCTTAAAATGATTTTACAAGCGCCTCGCTTAATCAGATCCGAGTTACCAGATCTGAGGTATCTCAGTCCCAAATCTGATTTCTCGACTAACAAATAATGTGCGGAAAGAAGTCGATCGATCAGTGAACAGTATAAATATAAATACGATGCAGTAAAGTAAAAGTGCAAGGTTCAGAGTTTGTTTATGGAAGTTCGGATCTGAAGATTCTACGTCTCCCATTCTTCCTTTACAGGAAGGTTCCACTATAAGACTTTGATGAATACAGACACTGCAGACACCCGGTCACTGAGCCTCGCTCTACGTGAACTCCTAACAAACACCAATACACGCAGATACAACTCTTGAAATACAAACAACTTGATTTTTCAGACTGCTTCACACAGCAAGTCTTTTACAGACTCAACACTGGATATTACAAGGAAATACAATATAGTGAGTACTGTAAATCTTCTGGTTCTTTTATCAATAAGAACTGTTTATAAATGTAAACCAGAAGATATCTCTAAGATTAAATCTATGAAGGCTTGAACTTGAGTGTTCTTCGAGATTTTAATACTGGGACTTATAATAATTTTCGATAAAAGATTCCCAGTAAGTATGTGAGAGCGTTATGATAGCAGAGAAAGCGTGTTAATGGTTGAGAATGACCGAGAGCTTCTCCATTTGAATTCTTCAGCTATTTATACTCTTTGTCTTCAACGGTCAATAAATGTAGTCAGTAGAGATAAGCTCCTTTGCATATCTTCATCGTATCAAAGCATTTAATGCTCCATTAAAGCCATACAAAAGGTCAACTGCGCTCGTCGGGGCTAAATCCAAAGCGGGTAATCATCGTATCAATCACTCTGCATACTGTGCAACTTTACCCAAAAATAGCTCTGATGTTGTCTCCTTAATTCCAGGCTTTTATACGATTAAATCATGACCGTTGATTCTCCTCAAATAATCCTTTTATAACATCTGAAGTGGTTCGAAGCTCACATTTGAAATTTCACTCTGTTAAACGAATCTTTCCCTCTTTGTGTATTCTTGAATATGTCAAATCTGAATATTGTACTGTTCTCGTAATCAAATCTGATAACATACATCTGTAAGCCACTGAGTCGAATCTGTCCAACCTAAGTCCGTTAAATAAATCTGAAATACCGTAAATCTCTTTCGAATATACTCTGTCAAAACTGAATCATCAGTAGCAGCTTAATATCTGAAGTAGCATATACAGTTCTGACTTCCTGTTACTCACATCTGAATTGCTTGCAAAGAGTCTGATCACCTCTGATACTCTCGAATGTGAATTATACCATATTTATAACAGAATCTATTATTAAAGACGCTAAATCAAGTTTGAATATACTTTGCTCTAAAACAGATCTCTTACTGTATATTCTGAATCAAATCTGAATCCCCTCAAATCTGAAAGACTGTCCCGATAACTGATAAAACCGATAACTCAAATATAACCCGATATCTTAAGAACTTAACTCTGAATTCCTCAAATCGATAACTGAAAATGTAGACTCGATATCTGATCAATTCCCGAATGGTCAACTCATATGTCAACGTAACTTAACTCATAGTTCCCGAATCTTAAATCTTCAACTCAATGGCATGACATCAAGATCTGAAGTGTTTCCTTCTTTTGTCCTCTGCGAATACTTATGTTCAGTTCTCAGTCTTATTTTGTTATCACCAAAACTTATAAATTTTATCTTAACAAGGTACTATCAGTGATACCTAGGGGATCATGGGGCGATGTTAGACGCTTTACCATGATTCGATGGGTAAGTCCAAAAATGTGTTTTGGAGTCACAAAGAGTTGTAATTCGACGGCTAGCTGTATCCCTGAACCATTGAGGGTCACACAAGTACTGGTTTCTCAATTCCCATACAGAAATTGTACTCAATTTGTTGAGTATAATAGGAGGAAGGATGGAAGTGTGACTTCCTAAAATTGGCTGGGTAAGTATGACTTTTCTTATAGATGATAGGGGCCTAACTTCTATTTTGGATTAGGTGGTCCAAAAAATTGTTTTCACATCATAATGTTCAGTTTTGTAAACTGTGAAGATCGGTCCGATCTGATTGTTGATCGGAATTATGATGAACCCACAACGATGGACTTGAAACCAATAGTCCCTGGGCCTGGGCCCATTAACCTGGTTTAATCCCACGAAAAATCTATAAATAGGGGCTTTAGGGGAGTCATATACACACACCAAGTTGTATTTACAACTCAAAAGCTCCCCTCCTCTCCTCTCTCTCGCCCCCTTCCTCCCGCCGCTGCGCTTCCGTCGCCACCGTCGACGGAATTCGTTCCGACCCTTTCGGCGTGAGGGTTCCGTTTGTGAAATCTTCACTGGTTTTCTAGTGCAAACCAGTGTAGGAATTGAGATTCCGTTCGTGGATTGGATTGGGTGTTCATCAATCATTCAATCATTGAAGGGCAATTTCCCTCGTGGACTGGTCGAAGCCAGGCGCCTAGTAGCCAGAGGTAAATTCCCTAAACATCCTATTTATGTTTAGATTTAATTTTCGTGTATTGACCATCACGAGCATTCAAATTTTAAACTTCTGGTGCGCCCCGGGAGCGGGATCCGGATCTGCCGCTGCGCCAACACCAGCTCCATCTTTCTTCGCTACACCCAGCTTAGCCAGAGGGCACGTGTCCTCGTCTGAGCTGGTCCCAGACTTGGACTTGGCTGGACCAGCTTGGCTCCCAGCCACCATCTGCTTTTTCACCACAAGTACCGTCTCCTTTTGCTTCTTTTCCACAGCCTTCTCCTTCTTCTTCTCCACCAACTCCTACTCCGGCCTCTTTGTCTGTGACTGCAGACCATCAGCAGTGAATTTGTTTTCACTAGCGTATCACCCGACTGCTTGCTCGTATCACCAGCTTGAGCAACAACTTGATTTTTCTTCATGTAGGTGAGAACCGAATTGTGGTTCAACACCTTTAGGGGGTGCAACGCTACAGACTCCCCAAGGTCTGCCTTCACCAGCCTCCCCAAGGTCTGCCTTCACCAGCCTTGCCAACAGAATGCTTAACGGCACCGCGAACCCTTGTGATTGCTTGCCAGGCATATACACCATGGAAAATAGGGTCTGAAACAGAATATGCCCCCAGTTCACCTTCAAACCAGCACTGATAGCCACTATCATCTCCAGCTTTTCAGACGTAACCACATCAAATGAACCAGCTCTGGCGCACAAATACTTCGCCACAATTTCGTGCAGCAGCCGGTATTCCACCTTCATATCCTTTTCTTGTTGGGTCGTCTGAACAGAACATCAGTGATAGAGAACAACGCCTTCATTTCCGCCACTGCTTTGGCTGGAAGCTCAGAAAAACTGACCATTCCCTCGGTTAGAAGTTGAAACATTTCTGAAAAAACATCTGAATTATGAGTTATGACCATCCACCTCTTTGCAATCGTACTGACAATCGTGCCTGCGATAACCGACGCGATGGCAAAAAACTCAAATGAAGCTCCCTCAAATACCGATCCCGAAACACCTAGAAAACCCATCAATCCTGATTCTTCCAGTGACCGAAACATCTTCACCATTCCAGCGTGCTCCATGCCAAGCACGGACTTGAAGTTATCCTGCAATGCCTTAACAGTGAAAGAAGCCATTTGATAGTATAGGGATTTAGAAAATTAGAGAATAAGAAAAGATTTGAGATAAAGAGCGATAAACTGCTAGAGTGCTTGAAAGTTTTGAAAGCGTACTGGAAATGAGAAAAGTCAAGGGTTTTGTATGTTTGAACGATGAGAGAAAAGGATTAAGTGGACACGTGTCATCTTATGATTTAAAAGACATTTGAAATACTAAACGGATGATCGTCCGTTTTTAAAATGAATTTGAAAAGAAAAAACAATCTCAACCATTCGATTTAATGTACCAGCACAAAAAATTAATCCAAACACCAAGATAACATCACACTGTATATGTCCCTAACCTGGACCAGATCTGCCAGAGCTGACCAGCTCGGAGACAAACAGTCGACTTTTGGGATTATCTATTGAATCTATATGTTCCCCCTGAACAAGTGCATGCAGAACGATATTAAGACATATCCAAGAGACCTAATATTTTTAAACTAAGAAAACATAGCGTCGGGTAGAGGCTTCTGAAGATATCAGCAACTTGCTGATCTGTTGGCACATGCTCCACCCGAACGTCCTTCTTCAGCACATGGTCTCTAATGAAATAATGTCTGATGTCAATATGCTTGGCTCTTGAATGCAGCATGGGGTTATGAGTGATCGCTATTGCACTTTTAATGTCGCAAAAAATGGGTGCCTCAGCTGTATCAACGCTATAGTCTCTGAGCTGCTGTTGAATCCATAGAATCTGAGCACAACAGCTTCTAGCTGCTAGGTACTCTGCCTCAGCTGTAGTTGTTGCGATTGATGTTTGTTTCTTGCTAAACCAGAAAATCAATCTATCACCAAAGAACTGGCAAGTCCCACTTGTGCTATGCCGATCAATCTTACAACCTGCGTAATCTGTATCACTATACCCAATCAAATTGAAACTTGAGTCATTGGGATACCAAAGACCCACGTTCTGTGTGCCCTTAAATATTTAAGAATGCGCTTAACGGCCATGTAATGAGACTTTTTTGGATCTTCTTGAACCTCACACACATACAGACAGAGAACATAATGTCTGGTCTGCTAGCAGTAAGTACAAGAGAGACTAATCATCCCACGATACATGGTTATCTAAACGGCAGTTATAGCTTCATCTTTGTCCAGCTTGATTGAAGCACTCATCGGAGTAGCTGCTGAGGAAGACTTTTCCATCCCGAACTTCTTGAGAAGTTCAATGGTGTGCTTTTCTTGATTGATGAAAATTCCATCTTCAAGCTGCTTCACTTGTAGTCCAAGGAAAATGTCAGCTCCCCCATAATACTCATCTCAAACTTGTCCTGCATAAGCTTAGAAAATTTATCACAAAGCTTGGGATTATTCGAGCCAAAATAATGTCATCTACATAAATCTGTACCAATAATACATGCTCATTTTAACAAATTAAACAGAGTCTTATCTACAGAACCGATAAAAAAATCATGATCTATTAAAAAATTGGACAGAGAACATACCAAGCTCTAGAAGCTTGTTTCAGAGCATACAAGGCTTTATCAAGCTTATACACAAAGTCTGCTCTGGTATGTCTACGAAGTCAGGAGGTTGTGCAACATACACTTCCTCATTCAGGATGCCGTTTAAGGAGGCACTTTTAACATCCATCTGATAAACCTTAAAGTTTTTAAATGCAGCATATGCAAGAAAGATGTGATGGCTTCTAGTCTAGCTATAGGTGTAAAAGATTTCTTGAAATCTATGCCTTCTTCTTGCCTATAACCTTGAGCCACTAATCTTGCTTTATTTCTTACTACATTTCCATTTTCATCTAGTTTATTCCTAAAGACCCATTTAGTACCTATGATGTTTTGATTAGTAGGTCTAGGAACTAAATGCCATACTCTGCTACGTTCAAATGGACTAAGTTCTTCCTACATGGCTTCTATCCAGCTTGGGCCAACTAAGGCTTCATCTACTTTCTTAGGCTCTATATGAGAAATGAATTTAGAGTTAAAGTACTCGTCTATCATATGTCCTCATGTCCTAAGGGGTGCAGAAGGGTTATCGATGACCAGCTCGGGTGGATGATTCTTATTCCACCGGAAACCTGGTCTGTATGAGGTTGATGCTTCGTGTTGAGAGTTGATTATTGCATCTTGTTCCCCTTGCAGTCCTGCTGGTTCATCTTGAATGCCACTTGCTGATCTATCAGCTTGTGCATGTTCTCTCCCAGTTGGTACGATGTCTGGATCAGCTTGCGCGTGATCTGGTTCGTCATTATGTGATCCTCCGCTTACAGCTGTCACACCTGTTCCTTGCTGGTCCAGAACTAGGTCACTGTCAGTCAAATCATTGACTTATATGTTACTTGGGACACCAGTTTGTGCAACATCTTGAATATCTGCATTGTGATCGGTGTGTCCAATGCGTGCTGGTCTCCAGCTTGGAATCGGTGTTGTGCCTCATCATCACTTGATTCATATAAGTTGGTTGACTCCATAAGAGTACACAAATCATTTTTCTTGGAAGCTGAAGTGGATCTGAAGCTGGTTTCATCGAACACCACGTGAGCTGATTCTTCAACAGTTAGCGTCTTTTTGTTGAAAACTCTGTATGCTCTGCTCACTTCTGAGTATCCTAGGAAGATACCTGCATCAAATTTAACATCGAAAGCTTTTAGATAAGTTTTACCGTTGTTATGGATGAAGCATCTGCATCCAAACACCCTGAAATACGAAATATCAGATTTCTTGCCATTTCAGATCTCATATGGGGTTACACCATGATGCTTATTTATCATTGATCTATTCTGAGTATAGCAAGTTGTGTTAACTGCTTCTGTCCAAAATTTCTTTGAAATACCAGAATCAACAATCATTGTTGTAGCAGCTTCTTTTAAAGTTCCGGTTTCTACGCTCAGCTAACCCGTTTTGCTGAGGTGTTCTAGCTACAGACAACTCGTGCTTGATTCCAATGACTTCCATATAAGAGGATAATTTAAAATTTAAAAACCCCGTTCTTCTGTCACTCCTTATCCGGTTAACACTGTAAGATTGCTCATTTTGCAAACGTCTTAAAAGCTTGATCATCTGATCGGCAGTTTGATCTTTCGATTTTAAAAGCAACACCCAAGTAAATTTTGAAAAATCATCAACCACAACAAGGGTGTACTTCATTCCCCCTAAACTGGTTGTGGGTATCGGACCGAAAATATCCATGTGTAAAAGTTCTAGCTTACTCCGGTTAACACTGTAAGATTGCTCATTTTGCAAACGTCTTAAAAGCTTGATCATCTGATCGGCAGTTTGATCTTTCGATTTTAAAAGCAACACCCAAGTAAATTTTGAAAAATCATCAACCACAACAAGGGTGTACTTCATTCCCCCTAAACTGGTTGTGGGTATCGGACCGAAAATATCCATGTGTAAAAGTTCTAGCTTACGCGAGGTTTTGTTACTGCCTCTATTTTTCAAAGTAGATTTTAAATGCTTACCCAGCTGACAGGCAGAGCAAATCTTGTCTTTTGAAAATTTTAGTTTGGGCAAGTCATCAACTAACTCACGTTTATTCAAATTGGCAATATTTTTGAAATTAAGATGATTCATCTGCTGATGCCATAGCCAGCTCTTATAAGAGTTAGCTACTAGGAAAGTTTGTTCAGTATGCCGCTGATCTGACCAGTCTATTTTTTAGGTATTCCCGATCTGTAACCTACCACGGTCAGACATTTCGGATTTTGAACAGTGCAAGTGTGCTTTCGAAACTTAACTGAATAATTACTGTCACATAACTGACTAGTACTGATCAAGTTATAGCGCAAGTTCTCAACTAGGAGAACGTTGTTGACAGTATTTCCATTTGAGTTATCACCGAAGGTGATCTTGGGTCTGTTGCATGGCTTGACATCTGATAATAGCTTGGGATCATCAGTCATGTGCCTCACACATCCACTGTCCATGTACCATGTACATTTCTCCAGTCTGGAAACATGTTGTTCCTGCAATCACAAACAAGGCAAAGTTTGGTATCCTTTTATTTACTTGGGTCCAAGCTTGATTAATCCTTTCGGGATCCACACTTGGATAATCTTAAACAAGTACCCGTGTGTGCATCAAAGTATGTGTGTGGTTTGTGTGTGGTCTTTGATCTGAGATTAGTCGGATGAGAAGTATATTATACCAGGTCCTGTACTGTCTGTCCTTCGTAGAAGCTTGAGAGAACTGGCCTGGCTTTTTCCCACCAGATTTGGGTTTATCCCTCATCCGTTCAACTCGTTTATTTAGCCAGCTTTCTCTAGGCTTCTCAGAAGTAGTATACACCAGCCCGAAAAATCTACCTTGCCAGATCGGAGGCTTAGCTGCTATCTTTATCTCATCAGATTGTGCCTCTTCAGGCTGCCCCTTGCTGAAACTAAAAAAGTTCATGGTTTGAAGCTTTGCCTATCCAGTTGTGGGGTACAACTGGTCTCTGCATTATTTCTGTCATTCATACCATAGCCTAATGCGGATCTATCACCGGATGGCTTCATAGCTCCATGAAATTTATCAAGGGAAGCAGAAGACTTCATCGAGGAGCTTACTATATCAGCTAAGCGCTGATTCTCATTGAGCATCTCCTGCGACCTGCTTTTTAGTTCATCATTCTCAGTCGCAAGCTTACTTAGAGCAGCTTGCATTTCGCTTGAGCTAACCATCCCAGCTTTCGTAGCACAACTCTCTTTTTCAGCCTTGACTTCCTCGAAAGACTGAGTCAGCTTCTTGTACTCATGGACCATGTCATTAAGTGTCGTGACTAGGTCCTCACGTGTAAACTCGAGGTTGGAGAAATCAAATACCTCGTCAATGTCATCAGTCATGAGACACTGTACTTCTTCATCGCTCTCACTGGATGAGGACATCCCTGAGCTGGACTCCTATGAATCTGTGTCTGCCCATGCACTTTTGTTCTCTTCTGCAACCATTGCCTTTTCAGTCCTCTTCTTCCGGAACTTCTTCTCCTTCTTATCCTTGCTGGTGCGATCTGATTGTTTCTTGGCATCCAGTTTGGGCTTCCTGCAATCAACAATGAAATGACCAGGCCAGCCACAGTTATAACACTTATCATTAGAAGAAAAATTTAAGTTCTTTTTGGGTGAATCGAAAGAGAGGGTTCTAGAGTTATGATTTCGCATAAATTTCTCGATTTCTTAATGAACAAGGACATGGCATCGTTGTTCCTCTGCTGATTTACTGCTTTATGGGATCTGTTCTGGAATTGTTGCAGCAAGAGCTTTGGTAAGTTGAGATGTTTAAGTCTCTGATTCTGATCTTGTTTCTAGCTCACTCATATGCCTTCAAGTTTGCGAAGAGGTCATGAAGCTCCAGCTTGTTCAGATCTTTAGATTCCTGCATGGCCATAGTCTTGACATCCCATTCTTTGGGCAGTGCTCTCATCACTTTTAGGGCTAGCTCCCTGTTGCTATACTCTTTCCCCAATCTGGTCAGCTCAATCACTAGCGAGCTGAACCGTTCATCGAACTCTCACATAGTCTCCTCAGGCTTAATCCTTATAAACTCAAATTTTTGTAGGGCCATGGTCAGCTTATTTGGCTTGGCCTCCTCATTTCCCTCGCAGATCTGGGTGAGCTTCTCCCATATCTCCTGCAGTTGTGCAAGTTTGGATCCTGCTGAACATATTGTTGTCCAGCGTCTTATATGGTATATCCTTAGCCACATTGTCAAGATTTGCTTTATTCTTATCCTCGGAAGTTCATTCCATTCTGGGCTTCTCTACCCACTGAGCTGCACCGGAAGTTATAGATAAAGTTTTGTTAGGCCTCATATTTTGATTGGTCCGTATGTTATGATGAACCATATGTCATCCTCTTGCGCCGCCAGTTGAGCTTGCATCCGGATCTTCCAGACGACATACTCCTCCTTAGAAAACATGGGAATTTTATTGTGAGAAATCGACATATTTAATGAATGCAAATAGTAAAACTGTTCAAACACTGAGATACCGAGCTCTGATATCACTTGTTAGGATCGAAAATAAAGCTCGAGAGTTCAGGGAGGGGGGTGAATGAACTCCTTTGCTAATTTTATCGAAAATCTGTTCTAAAAAATTTTACAGCTCGTAGCTACCTCTAAGCCGAGTTAGCAGCTTGAAGTGTCTCAGTGATAATCTGTTGTATTGGGTAACAAATTATTTTGTACGGAATAAACCTAATTCAACAATGAACAGTTATGAAATGCGTAAACGTAAAAGATAAGGTCAAGAGTTTTTTTCTGAAAGTTCGGAGTTTAATCTCCTACGTCTCCCCTTCTTCCTCAATAGGAAGGATTTCCACTAGAATATTTGATTTATACAAGTCCTTGTACAAACCCGATCCGACAGCCAGCAGTTGCAAGAACTCCTAGCACACTTAGAAATAGACACAGACTCGCGAACTGTTCTACAATACAATAAACACAGCTCTAAGCTAGTTAGCTATTCTAGCACTCAACGCTCTGTTTATGATTTACAAGGAAATATCGACACTACAGAGTGAGTTTATAAAGATTATGTGATACAAGAATTGATAACAATATGTGAGTGTGTGCCACTAGCTCTGAGCTAGTTTAGAGTAGAACTCTATTTTTGCTCTTGTTGTGCAAGCTGTTAATTCAGCAGATTGTAAGTTGTGTATTGCGCAAATCTGGGCGTGCCAGGTGCCTTAGCACCAATTTGTGTGAAATTTGTAAAAATTTAACTTCTAATAAATCAAACGAAAGTAGGAACTAAACTTGATTGTTGGTTCTAATCTCCTAAAACAATACGACGTCAAAAACAAAAGGAAATAAGCTAAAAATTATAGGAATAAACCCCTAATATGAATTGTGTTTTCAACAAAATGTAGGAGATTTAATAAAATAGAACTAATAAACATAAATCTTGAGTTTGAATATGGAGAATTCTAATAGAAATTAAGAAATTTGATAGCTGATGATTGCAGAGTTTTGTGCAGATTTGCTGGAAATGTGTTGAATGATCGTCGTTTCATTTATGTTGAAGGGAGTCTCCCCATTTGCTTGGCCACGACCTCACGATCTGTCCATGTTACACGTTCCTTCAACTATTTTTGGCTCTGCTTTTTGATTTACTCATGGGCCGGTCTATTTAGCTACATGTTTGGGCTACAGGTTTGGGCTTTCTCACTAGGCTTATATGTTTTGGTGCAAAAAGATGCCCCCCACAAGCATTTGGCCCATTGGGCAAATTTATTGTATCCTGATCAATTTGTACTCTCCATCATACACACATGATGAGACCCAAAGTAATCTTTATTGAGTTGGATCATGTCTTCTGAGGAGCAAAATAAAGCCGTAGAGTGCTCTCGTGCCTTTTCTGTAAAATCCCTAAAGCCCTTTCCTAAAATCTCTCATTCAATTCCCGTCAAATCACCCGCCAATCCCTTTGTGGTCTCCAACGTCTCTCACCGGCGTTCGGTCCATCTTGTTGTCGTTCCTCCGCCGTACCAAGACTCCAGTACTGTTCGTCCGTCGTGCATCGCTTCTTCGCCCCTTCGGTCCTCTCTTGTTGCTGTCTAAGGCATTTCTCTTGGTTTTGTAGGCTTCTCCTCTTCCTTCGCTCGATTTCGTGTTTCGCAGCTTTCAGGTACGGCTATAGTATTCTTGCATTTTGTGAGTTGTCTATGATTATGTTGTTCCTGCGTTCTTCAACCCGAATGATATCGCCAGCCATTTGAATGTGCCAATAGATCCTGACATCTAAATGTGGTTTTAGAAGTAGCATTTTCTGCTATTTTGATTTGTTTGTACCCCGAGAATCCATCCATAAATGATAATAGCTCGTGACCAGTCACTGAGTCAATCAACATATCTGTTACCGGCATGATGTATACATCTTCAGGAGTTGCACAATTTAGGTAGCGAAAATCAATGGATATTCTGATCTTGCCATTCTTTTTCATTACGGGTACCACGTTTGACAGCCATTTGGTGTACCTGATTGTCTTTATGAACTTGGCTCTCAGCAATTTTTCTATTTCTTCCTTCACTTTTAATTCTATCTCCTTAGACATCCGCATGAAAGGTTGCTTGAATGGCCTGCATTCCTTCTCTGATTGGGAGCTTGTGTTCCACTAAGCCCCAAGCTAATCTTGGTATATCCTCGTATGTTCAGGCAAATCAATCTTCGAATTATTTCAATACACCTATCAGATCTTTTTTATTTCATATTCCAATAATGTACTGATGAATATTACCTTTGGGTTATCTGGACTCCCCAAATTTATCTCCTCCAATGGATCCTGGACTTCATGTGCACCGTCTTCCGTTTGATTCGGCGCCATTATCAGCTCATCCAGCTGGATTTCATCCTCTCCATCACTATTCTCTTCATAGATCACCTCTATTCTGCATGCCTCGTATCCCAACCCTTCAAACTTATCTAGCATTTGCTGCACTCTTAGTTTGTGAGTGGCGGCTGTAGCTACCTCCTTCTCCTCTCTACTGAGCTTAATCATCGATATCCTCCACTATGGGCTGTATCACTATCTTATAAGTCACAATGACAGTTGGTTTGAGTATTTTATCAAGGATTTGGCTGGGGGTCGAACTTTCCATATATACTGCTTGTGATTTCTATGTGTTCAAGATCCGAATTTTATAGGCCCAAATCTCCATTATAGTATCGTGCTTCTACTGTGCTAGTATTGGCTTGGAATGGTTGTGAATCGACTTCTATTATTTTCACTTCATATCCCTTCCAGGCCAATAACAACTGATGCATCGAGGATGGAATGCACTGGTTATCATGAATCCAATCCCTTCCCAACAAGGCTTGGAAATTAGCAGACGAATTCACCACGAAAAATACACATAGAGAAGACAAACTCCCCACAGTGATGTTGGCTGGGAAGACTCCGATGGTTTTAGTTGATTCTCCTATGAAAGCAGACACCGATACCTCTGTAGGTATGAGATTTCTTTCCTAAGTTTCCTAACATTCTTACTGGTAGCACGTTTATTGTCGAACCAATTGTCGATCAGGACTCTTGACACTGGCTTCCCATTCAGATGAGCTTTAATGTACAACGGTGTTATATGCTTTGTCATCTCTGGTGTGGGTGTTTCTATTTTCACTTTCTTTGGCTAGCTCAGATGCTCTTCTCGGATAATGACGCCAAGAATGTCAGCTTTTTTTGTATCCATTACTTCTGAACTATGGTTCACTGTCTTTTCTTCATCAACATTCCATAATCTGAATTTCACTGGCAGAATCACCACCCCTGTGTTGCAATCTACTGAGATATGAAATTTTCCAACACGAAAATCAATTATTTTGTTTTCCCTGGTATCACCATCACTGATCAAATCATCACTGTCATAACTATTCTTGTCTTCAATAGCCTTTCTACAGAATTTGGACTTACTAACCATTTTCCCTGCCAATTTTCGTTTAGCGGCTGCTCTTTCCCTAATCATTCTTCTTTTTTGTGTTCTAGTGAGTGGTTTATGGAATTTCTTGTGTCGAGACAACTTCCAAAAATTATCAACCTCATTACTGGATGGAAGGACGAACCTAGGTCTATTTTGATACTCTGTTTCTCTCACTCCTTGGGCTTTCCCAATAGACTCATGTTTCTTACGATGATCATGTGTTTTATGAGTGTTTGTTGGCGGTATCCTGGAGCGATAGTCTTCCTCTTTCTGGAATTTCCTTGGCATTGATGATACACCTCGTCTGGATGATAAGTTTCCCTTGTTTTCCTGGGGAGATATTGGTTCCTCGGCCAACTGGCCGTAGATCCACCAACGTCTCCTAGAATCTTCCTTTGAACATGCTTTGCTGTTGGGCCACCATACTTTCTATGAGTTTCAAAAACATCTGTCCTTTGAATCCAACAGGTTCTGACCTTCCACTCGTTCATTGCACGCCTGTCATTTAAGAATTCTCTCAAGTCTGTGGTATTCATATTTATGGATGCCACTGGAGGAAACAGGTCTTTGTCTATAACCATGGATCTTGTTTTTCCTGTAATTTCAGCACTCCCTTATTGATTCTCTCCTGCAGAATATTTTTAAAAGCCCAATATGACTTTGTAGTATGATTGTATGAGTCATGGTACTTACAATAATCATGCCCCTTTGTTTCTTCCCTGGAAGGTACTCGGTGATCCGGTGAAAAGTTAATGAACCTTTCTTTCACAGATAATCAAAAATCTCGTCGAATTTCGAGACATAGAACGTGTACTGCATGTCTTTGGCAGGGAGTGTGTTGTTTTCTTTTTGATTCCCCTGACTTCTTCTTGAGAAAAGGACAGATACAAGACCCATTGATACGAAGCTCCGCCAAGGACACCTCTTCTATGTCCTGATAGTATGAGCCTAGCATTGTCTTCTTCTTGTAAGTTTCCTCTTTCAACAACTCATCGTACTCTGCTACTTTGGAACATAGCTCGAAGAAGTCTCTAAACTCCATGCCCTGGAATTTATTCCTCAATTCAAATTCCAGCCCCTTCTGCGCCATTTTGACGAATTCTACTTCTGGTAGGAAGACTTTTCATCTATTCTTCATCTTTTTAAACCTGTCCACAAACATATCCACAGATTCTCCTTTATTTTGGCTAATCCTGTACAGATCAGCAATACATACTCGAGCTCAGTGTGATAAATATGAGTATGAAATTTCGTTCCATATCTTTCCAAGTAAGGACATAATTTATTGGCAATAGAGTATACCAGTTAAATGTTGTGTCTGTCAGTGAATTGGGAAATAGCCTGAGCTTTAAACTTGCAAAATTTTCCAGGTTCGTCGACATCCCACAATTTATGGTGAACCTGGCAATGTGTTCTACTGTGGATTGTCAATCTTCTCCAGAGAATAAGCTAATTCTGGAATTTTGTAGCCTCTAGAATAGGGATTGTTGTGATCTATCATTTCAGGATATGGTTTGTGAAATTCGGGACGACCGATCACTCTCAAAGCTGGTCCATACAATTCTTGTACCGTTTATTTTACCATGTCCAGATCGATCATACCCATGTTCCTGTGTTGGAGGGGATTATTGTAATAGTATGCCCCCAAGCTTGGTAAGCTCCATTTCCAGCATTGTCGCCAGCGTTCCCAGTCGGGAAACCTATACCGACACCTTCTTCGTACAAACCAGGTTGAGTCGCTGGGTTAATTATGTTATACAGCTGATGTAGGTGGAGTCTTGGGTTTCCATTCCGTTTCGTCTCACGATCGCGGGGTTTCTGAAGAAACCATTTCTTCTCTTCGATGGGGGGAGGAGGGGGGGGTATACCTCTCTTCCAGACTTGGGGGAGATGGGATAGAGCGACGAGCTTCGCCTGCTCTAGAACTCCCCGCACCTTGTTTCAGTTCTTCGTGTTGGAAATTCCCATAATTTGTGGACTGAGTAGTGTGGCTCACCACTGCTTTCATGTAAGCCAAAATACCTTCAGTCATCACTTTAGAAGTCTCTTCCATATCAACAACATTCTTCTCTGGGACATCTTCATATGGTTAAGCAGGTTGTTTTGCCATAGCATGGCCATGGGAGTGGCATTCAATACGGTGTATCATCCCTTGAACAAACACTTCTTGCTGGTCTTTGTCTGTAGCCTGGAGCTCTTCAAGTTTTGGCATGCTGTAAATTTCTTTGTTCTTATCAGTTTGCTCTTTCATTCTGGGCGGCATATCCTGGTCCCAATGGGTGTGCCAAATATTTGATTGATGTGAAATAAATATATGATGATTTAATTGATGCGAGTAAATAATATTGTATCCAAACATATGATATGATAGGATTAAAAAATGATAATTAATATATACTATATCGTGATACAAACATGCCCTAAGTACTTTCCATAGACCGACATTTTTAATACATGTGTGGTACACGGTCTATAGTTCAACAATCATATGGGGTCAAGCATGAACACCACATATTTGGACCATTGATCACCGCTGGATCTATTGTGAGAATAATACTTCTTTTATTTGATAGATATGGATGAATGCTTTATTTTTCTGAAATAAAAAATATGAATGCCCTGTCTAAATATTTGTGTGATGCATTAAAAATGCCTAAAATGCCATTTTCGAGGGGTGATGAAGGAATTTCAAACGAATATACTGTTAATTAGCCATTTGAATAAAATAAATCATTCCTTATCATATTTATTACCATGTCTGTCCCCTGATATAGCAAAATTAATGAACAGCCACGTATTGTGTATGTTGACATTATTATCACATGGCATTACTCCTAAAAGTCAACAAAAATATAATAATAATGATGTAGTGATGATGATGATGATGATGATGATGATGATAGTAAAATTATATGCCGTATATTCGTTATATTTCGCGAAAGATTGGTGTTCTGAAGTTTTATTGAATTTTTATGTCAGTTCAAAGTTTTGATTTCCTTATTAGTTTATTGTTATATATAGTAAATCTTGTTCTTATTCAAAAGAACTGGAAGGGTCGTGCAGAAATCATGGAGAGCGGATATTCCAAAGCATCAATCAATAAAAAGTATATTATATTGATCAAAGAAAACAAATAAGAAACATCCAAGTCAAAAGGAGTACGTACGGCCAATAAGGCACCGTACTTTTCATCTAATAATAGTAAGACTTAATCATCTATTTTTAAAGAAATTATTAAAAAATCCTCGAATCAAAACTTACTTCCTAATCAATTTTTTGTCAGAATTTTCTTTATTTCAGGTCCCTAATCCAAAGATTTCTTTGTTTTAGCTCCCAGTTAGTCAAAATATTTTCAAAAATACCCAAAACCATTAACAGTTTCTACATTTTCCTTATTTAAATCGTGTTTTGAAGATGTTTATCAGAGCGTATGAAAAGCTCAAGCCTCTACTGCATGGCGTAAGTACCCGAAGCGCAGCTCTCCGTAGGGGATGACCCATCACCTCACGGCGAGGTTGTGCTATGGGTTAGAAAACTGTTCGGTGCGGAAACTCTGGATCTCAATAAAGAATGATTAATTAAATTATTATAATGAGTCTGATGGAATCAATTAAAATCGCATGGTATATGACTTCGGCTGAAACAAAGGAAACAGTCATTGCTGGAGAACTTGTTAGCGAGATTGCAAGAAGAATGGCTACCATTTTTAAAGCACAATTTACGTGGACCATTTTAATATCCAAGACACAAAGAATAAGAAAAGATACATCCAAACTCTGTACACTTGAATTACACGACATCTGTCTAGTAGCTAAATACATCATGTTATTCACTAAATATAGATGGATTTTAGGAGTAGAAGAAAATATAGCAATGCGAATTTTCTTTGCAAAATGCCAAGTCCATGGAGAGAAATGTTAATAAGAGAATACATTCTAGGGAACCTAGATACTTTGGCTAGAAGAGCCTCGTTTCTCAAGGGGCGGAATGGTGTCATCAGGCATCATTACAAAAGAATTACAAGAGACTAAGGAGGATCAACAAACGAACCCCTTTGTATTGTAAAGAAAATGATCTTCTAACAATTGTTGGAAGTCGGCAATATAGACAGAAGAAAAGGAGTTTCAGAACTCATCTCTATACAAGGAATAGAAGAAGCTCTTGGAAACCAAGGATGGTATGGTCAAGACAGAAGGACAGAACCTCCAAATCCGGTCAGAGAAGCGGACCATCAAGAAGTAGGAGTTCGTTCCAAGCATCAAGTTCATCTCGAAACACTAAAAGAACACCAACAAGAAAAAATTTCAGGAGAGCCCAAATATGGGCTAATGAAAGATTTAAAAATTGTAATTGCTGGACATGCGAAGCTAAGGGACATATCTCCACCATATGTCCAGAAAATGAGAAGAAATGAATCAATCATTTTGAACCAACTCCTAATATCGAGAAAGCGATTTACTATCAAGATCTAATTCAAGTATACCAATTTGAGGATATCCCCTCACATGAAAGTATATATCAAGAAGAAGAAATCCTAAGTAAAGAAGGATCTGATGGATGATCGGAGTCAGAATCTGACTGAGGGAAAACTGTTTCATCATGAAGCACAAGAAGATTTGTCTGGTTTCTTTAGCCAGACAACTATTTCTCACAATATGGTTCAAAGAATCATGAGAGAAAATCCAAGCCTACAGAGATATCAAGGATTCTCTATGGGAAAGATAGAAACATTCTTAAGAGATTTAGGCCTAACAAGCAGAAATCATTATTTGATCTATAAGGTTTCTAGAATGGAAATGACAATCCTAATAAAACTCACAGGAAATCGAATGGAAACGCAGCTAATTCCTTTTGAACAAATAAAAGAGGAATTACAAAACCTCAAGATGGAAGTAGCACGAACAATGTCCTGGATTCATATTGGAGCAGTCCAGATCATGATTAAAGCGACTTTCAAGGAAGTAATTGATTCGCACATCGACATTGCCATATGCGATAAACGGATTGGTTGTCTACAAGATTCAGTACTAGGTACTATTTATGGAAACCTATGTGCTGGAAAAATTGTAGGTGTAATTTATCCAAGAATTGCGTACACTTTAGCATACCGGGATTTCAGTCGAGCTTTGACATTACATCACAAGTTCAAATAAAAGAGAATTAAAGAAGGTAATAGACCATATTCTATTACATATGAAATTTCATATGCTCTTTCTAGTACACATCATTCTGAATTGTTTATTAGGACCGACTTTATTGAAATACCAGAGATATTTGGAAAAGTATCCCAAGCTATTTATCCTGAAAGACTTGGATTTCCAGTAATACAGGAAATAGATCCAGATCCAAGATAAACCAATCCTACAAAGAAGTCAAAGTTTGAGGTTGGAACCAAGGAGATCATCCTTTCAAAAGGATAGGATTACAAGTTTTAGATGGGGAAAACCCCTTATCCAAGAAACTCAAACGACATTAAGAAGTTTCTCTAAATTATGGGAACTTAGATGTCCTGAGGGATGGAAAAATATTGAGGTTGTATTTGATATTGCAAGCCCATGAAATCAATTTCCTTGCAATACCATATACTAATTAGAGCACCAGTGATAGGAATCTACCAAGGAGTAATAACTATCGAAAATTTGGAGGTCCCTATTAAAGGAATCCCAGGGAAGAACCAGATCGACTTATTATTGGACTAGAGTTTCTAGAGGAACACAAGCCGTGGAGACGACTTGAGAACGGAATGAATTTATGGTGGAAGATCGTATTTGAAAAATTCAAGGAATACTAGTCCATTCTCAATATACATTCCAGTTGGAATGTTATACGAGCAATATAAGGCCGAATAATTCGTCGCTTATATTGATTCAGAAGCAGGTATCTGTACAACAAAAAGAGGAGTATTCCCAAATGAATTAAAAGACGATCTACCTCAAGTTGCTGGAAGAGATTTCTTAAAGAGAATTTTAATCCTCACAAAAGGAATTAAACAAGCAGAAATCCTAGTCGGAGGTGCATGGTAAACACCTTGGTATAAATTAAAGACACCACTGATTTATTTTCATGATGCGGGGGTAGATATCTTGCTTGGAAACAATTTCCTACAAATGATTAAATGCTAGAAACAAGAAAATGAAACCCGGAGATTCGTGTTCACTACACCGTATGCTCACAAAATCGTGGTTCAACAGTTACAAGGCGCATTTTATCGAAAAATACCGATTCAATTTCGCAGCAAGCGTGATGATGAAGGAAAACTTTTGCACTAAAAATTGAACAATTCCAAAACACTTGGAGATACAATGCTCCAATAAGGTCTGGACAAAAGCTTCAGCCAAAAGAAGTCTGTAACGTCCCAGATTTAACGACTGTCCCCACTGTACCAACACTGATCTTTCCAGCGTGTTTTATCCTCACTCGCACGCACCCTGAGAAACTTCCCAAAGGGTCACCCATCCCAAATTTTCCCAAGTCAAGCACGCTTAACTTTGGGGTTCTTAAGTGATGAGCTCCCGAAAAGAAGATGCACCTTGTTGGTATGAGTAGTATCGATTAAATTTGATAAGCCTTTCTCAACTAACTTCAGTTACATATATAACTTTCCAGTGTCGTAATCCCTCTCATTCCGGTGTGAAATCGGTTCATTCATGTGCCCCTTCGCCTCTAGAAGCCTGCCATGAGCCGCTCATTGTCCGTGCAACCTCTTGGCACCGACGATCACTCCCCGCCCTCTTTGAGCCCCGGACCTCACATGCCCACTAGCTTCCGTTTGGTTCGTCAACCACACCGTACTAAGAGAGATCGGCTCTGATACCAACTGTAACGTCCTAGATTTAACGACTGTCCCCACTGTACCAACACTGATCTTTCCAGCATGTTTTGTCCTCACTCGCACGCACCATGAGAAACTTCTCAGAGGGTCACCCATCCCAAAATTATCCCAAGTCAAGCACGCTTAACTTTGGGGTTATTAAGTGATGAGCTCACGGAAAGAAGATGCACTTGTTGGTATGAGTAGTACCGATTAAATTTGATAAGCCTTTCTCAACTAACTTCAGTTACATCTATAACTTTTCAGTCTCATAATCCCTCTCATTCCGGTGTGGGATCGGTTCATTCATGTGCCCCTTCGCCTCTAGAAGCCTGCCAGGAGCCGCTCATTGTCCATGCAACCTCTTGGCACCGGCGATCACTCCCCGTTCTCTTTGAGCCCCGGACCTCACAAAGTCGAATTCCTTAAAGTATCTTACATCAAAAGGATATAGAAATGGAATCTAAATTGAATATGTCAAGCAAAGAATTCGAGAAAGCTACAACGAGAATCCTTGGCGTGCTAGGACAAGAATCAACTCAAAGAAACCTTTAAAGTGAAGGAGGGCAAAGAGTATGAGTTGTAAGATGCAAGCCTATCCAGATGAACATATACGACCAAAAGGATATGCAAGATATCAAGAAATATTTGGATCTTGGTCTGATCAAATCAGGAGTATCACCATACAATAATCTAGGTTTTCTTGTATGAAACCATGGTGAGATCAAAAGAGGCAAGCACATGTTAGTTACCAATTATCAAGAAATCAATAAAATACTGAAATTTGATGGGTATTTTATACCTGTAGAGAGCTTATAATAAGTTGCATTCGCAATGCTAAAATATTCTCTAAATTTGATTGTAAATCGGGATTTTATCAAATACGGTTCGAGGAAAAGAGTGAAAAAATTTACTGCTTTCTGCACACCACAAGGCCATTATATTTGAGAAGTATTACCCATGGGACTCGCTGATGCACCCCAAATATTTCAAGAAAAATGGATAATTTATTCAAAGATTATCTTGGATTTATGTTTGTCTATATTAATGATCTTCTAATAGCATCTAAAAATATGGATGAACATGTGAAACATTTAGAATTATTTTCTAATGTTAGCAAACAGGAAGGACTTGTCCTCTCTGAAAGAAGACAGTTATTGCTACAAGGAAAATAAAATTCCTCAGTGTAGAAATCGATAAATCAGGAATACTTTTGCAAAAACCATATTTTGGAAAAGGTGTAGAGTTTTTCGGAGAAATTGATAGGTAAGAAACAACTTCAAAGTTTCTTAAGAGTTCTTAATTTTGCTGGAATAGTGTAAATAAACTAGCAAAATATAGAAAAGTATTCAGTCCATTATTAAAGAAGGATGCAAGATTTTTATGGACAGAAGAACACTAAAGGTCTTAGCCATTTAAGAGAAATTTGCAGGAATCTCCCAAAGATGGTTATCCTTTAAGATGATGATGACTTGATATTATATACCGATGCAAGTGATCATTGGTGGGCGACGGTTCTTACAAAGCACACCCCAGATGGAGAACAACCATGCCATATCATAGTGGATTATTCTTCGAAACAGAAGTCAAATGATGGCACATCAATGAAAAGAAATTTTATACAGTAAAAAGAGTTTTTGAAAAATGACATTTATTTTTACTTGCAAAATAGTTTACTTTAAAATTGATAGCACTCAAATTAAACTTTCTTAAGAAATATATTGAATCCAAACCAGGAAAGCTAGAATAATAAGATGGCAAGTTTTATGTCAAAATTATATTTTTGATAAACAAGAGCTGGACACCTCTGATGTCGATGACATCATGAAAATACAGAGGCATTTGAGGAACACCTTGAAATGCTTCAAAACGAGTTCAACAAGCTTGCTATCTATCCGGAAGTTGCAGATAGACTACAACAAGCTGTTAAGAGCATAGTATTTGATCGAATTATAGGATGTTTACAGGCTTACACCCAGCTGTGGTCTATAATACAAAGTACAATCCCAGGCCATATAGAAGCCAGTGGTTTCTAAACTGGAGAATATTAGAGTGCAGAGCTCTACAAGTGGAGCAAGGGATTCAAGCACCTCTAGAAAAAGTGCTTAGTCGGGATTATCTTAGATAAGTCGGACCAAGAAAAAATTGAGACTCCGGATCCTTGTCCTGAGTCCTCAAGAAAACCCTTCACCTCGGGGATAAGAGGAAGAGATCAACCTTAGATCTCAAACTGGCAAGGGAAAATCTAAGTTTTATACTAACGAGATTGCAATTTATCCCTTTCAGGTTTCTCAACGGAAGTGGGAAAAATTGAAATCCCGGACAGGAATTAATCCAGCAACATGTCGGATTGATATAACAGGAAAATATCCAAGGATTTGGATGAGGACTAATTTTACAAACGATCTCTAAAGTACTAATAAAAGCGTACAACTTTTTTCAAATTTGTAGGATTACGAAGAGAACATCCGATGCAGGGATGATTGTGATATTTATAGAACGATTCAGCTCACGCATGAAAAAAACAGATCAAGGATCATGATGGTACGAGCTGATAATAGGGATCGTGATGGTACGATTTGATAGTAGTTACATAGCTGATCTCACTCGGGCAAGGAAACAATAATCATATTAAGGTCGTTTGTACATTCCACGCAAAACAGCTTGCGAGCTAAAACAGATTAGAGCAAATCAGGTCAGAGCACAAAATAGCTTGCGGGCTGATACAGCTCAAAACGAAATAGCTCAGAGTACGAATAATAATATAGGTAGCATTTTTTATACAAATCGTTCAAAATCAGTTTAGAAACAATTCGAAATGAGATCACAAAAGAGATACGGCCTATAGCAGCATGAAATGCTGGCTCCTCAATAAACACACTTCCCTAATCTAGTTCAGCTCACGTATTCTAGCTCTCACTGAACATCCTCTTACCCAAGAAAGCTAGTGAGCCTATGGGCTCAGCAAGTAAATCCTGTAATAGCAAGCAGGTAGTACAAGAAATAGCTTTTACTGTAAACTGAAAGCTCGTAAGATGATAAAATTGTAAACTGTTAAACTGAAAATTGAGAAATCATAAACTGAACATGCTTAATCATACTTAAAAACATTAAAGCATTTACTGGTATTAAAGGAAGTAAGGTTTAACATAAACTTTGCTCAAAACTGTGGTTGTAAACAACCCTTTTCTTATTTTCTGATGAGTTATAGCGGGGAAGCTCTCCGTAGGTCAGTTCGCTTGATCAAGCTATCATCTTTATACAGGCTCTGGGGACTAAATCCCGAACTATGTGAAGGGGTATATATGTTCGTCAAACCATAATCCTTTTCCTTTCAGATTTGAAGGGGTATATAGTTCGTCAACCATAATCCTTGTCCTTCCTATGCAGGAGCACACCAATTTGTCAACCAGTGTCTCCCTCTACTGACGTCTGTTATCTTTTCCATAAACTATTTTAGCTTTTGAAATCTACTTTCTTTTAAAACTTTATGATATATGACAGAGAAAATTCTGTCATGTCTCATTCGTCGCCTTTCCATATACCATTAAAACATTTTCTCTGCTAAAACTTCTTTACTGATATTCTTTGATCTGAAAAAGATTGCTAAAACAGATACGGTTTGCTGTTTTAAAACTTCTTTGACATTTGAAAGTTACTGGGAGTACATCGGAGCTCAATTGAAGATGAAACTTCGATCAGATCAGGCTAAAGTAATGAAGAACAAATAGCAGAGCTCTAAGATGAAGAACTATTTCTTGTAATTGGGAATAACTACGAGCAGAATAGAGTTATACCTTCGAATAGAAGCTAATGGAACGAAGAATTAAACGTGATACTACCGTATCAGTCTAGGGCTGACCTAAGATGACACTGATTAGCCCATAGCATGAACAGATCGCGAGCGTAAAACAGCTTAGAATAGAAAATTAGATCTAGGCTGTTTGGTCCACTCAGATTAGGAAAAATCAACACGATTTAAATGAGCAGACTAGACTACGATTGTCAAAAAAAGTCAACTCAGTTTAGGGAAATCAGACCAGATCGCAAGCTTAGAGCAGCTCAGAGGGGAAAACAGATCGCGCGCTCAAAAAAGATCAAAAGATGTAAAATAGATCATGCACTTGGAACAACTCACAAACTTATGGAAAAGAAACAGTCAGGTCAGTATAGAATACAGATCGCAAGCGTAAAACAAATTGGAGAAGAAAACAGATCACGACTGGTGGGTCAACTCAGATTAAGGAAAGTCAACACAACATAGAATAGTCAGGCGAAATTATGAAGGTCAACCAAGGTCAACCCAGCTTAGGGTAGTCAGACTAGATCGCGAACGGACTGGACAATGAAATCAGATCGTAATCAGACTGGACAATGAAATCAGATCGCAAGCCGACTGGACAATTAAATCAGATTGCAAGAGGACTAAACAAAGAAATCATATCGCAAGCGGACTGAACAATGAAATCAGATCGCAAGCAAACTGGACAAAGAAAGATCACAAGTGGACTGGACAATGAAGTCAGATCAAAAGAAGACTGGACAATCGGATCGCAAATTAAAAATCAGCTCTGGGAAAATAAGAGATCTCGAACAGCTCGCGAACTCAGGATCAGCTCGGGAAAATAATCCTGCCATAAGTGCAAACTAGAATAGTTCGGGGATCACACTATGAACTGAAATCATTGAACGAATCGTCCGAGGTTAGAATGACAACATGGTACTTACAACATCTTGAGAAGTTCGAACAAATTAGGTAAGCTTATCAGGTCAAAACGGAGTTCCAACTAGACCAATTTTGCCTATCAGCTCAGAACCTCATCCTTACCAATCCAGCACGGGTACTGAAAACAGCTTGGAGAAGTTCGAACAGATTACCTAAGCTTATCAGGCTAGAACAACGCTCTAGCTAGACCAGCTCTGCCAATCAGCTCAGAACCTCATCCTAATCCATCCAGCACAAGTACTGAAAATAGCTTGGATAAGTTTGAACAGATTAGCTAAGATTATCAGACCAGAATAGTGCCCTAGCTAAACCAACTCTGCCTATCAGCTCAAAACCTCATCCTTAGCCATCCAGTACAACGTACTCACTAGAACATAAAAAGGACTTTACTTTGAAGCTATTTTCGTACATCCCAGCATTTTGGAAAGAAAAACTAACATCCGTTTCTGTAAAACCAATCTTTTTGATCACCTTAGAAGAGCAAAACACTTACTGCGAACCCGCAATCGTTTATAAAATCATTTCAGCAAAAAGGAAACAATAAACTCTGGAGGAACTTCAAAACTCAAGCACACTAGCTGAAAAGAACGTATTATGCTTTCAAGGATACGTCAACAGAAATTACTTGCCTTAAGGGAGAACAACGGTTGAACAGAATAATTCCGGCTTGAATCCACCACAAGCACAGTCGAATCACTTAGAACTTTGAGAAAACTTTGGTTGATTTGTGGTTTAGAAAAGCACCCCCACCGCCTTAACCAAGCAATTAGACAAGGCAGAGGTTGTCATATCCCATACGTCAACTGTAATCATGTTGCTTTACTTGCCTTAAGGGAGAACAACGGTTGAACAGAATAATTCCGGCTTGAATCCACCACAAGCACAGTCGAATCACTTAGAACTTTGAGAAAACTTTGGTTGATTTGTGGTTTAGAAAAGCACCCCCACCGCCTTAACCAAGCAATTAGACAAGGCAGAGGTTGTCATATCCCATACGTCAACTGTAATCATGTTGCTTAAAATAAATACTTTTGGCATGTCTTAACCATGCGCCAACAGTAATCATTTTGCTTTAAAAAAGTTATTTTAGGTGTGCCTTAGCCCATCTGCCAATAGTAATCATTTTGCTCATAAATATTTTTTTTATAAAAGAAAAACGAACCGTGCTTGGGTTTATTCTTCCCGGAATAATCGTGAACCGCGTCCCTAAGCTGAAAATGGAAAAATCAGCACAGGCGCAAACTGAAGTGCTGAAGATGCGAAAATAGCAAATTAACCATTCAAGACAAAATAATTAACTTGTGGATTTATCGATTTCCTATGCGTTACACCCGATCTCCTTCCCACGACTCTGCACCGAATATTCAACTGAAATCAAAACTCAAGAAACGCATTTAAATCTCATAAATAAAAATCATTGTTAATATTTTTGTAAAACAAATCTCAACTATATTTTAAAATCATATAAATAATTAATCTCATGCATGTGATTACGTGATCGGAATCTAGACGCTACACTAAAACTCCTAATCCAACAACAAACATGATTGATATTATAAGCTTTTGTGTGTTTAAATGATCAAACGTACGATACAACTACAGCAATTCAGAGTAAAGATGAATGATAAGTAGTTGTAGTTAGATGGCCTAATTGATCCTCTTGATATATGAAATCAATGTATCTGGACATTTGAGCAAAGATGATTTTCGAAAATGAGTATAGTATTCCAACGCAAATTCAAACATTCAAATTTGCGCTTTTCGGTTTGCATTAATTGTTCCCATTGAATTTAATTTCTTGCTTTAGCTCTACTGATGATTTAGTTAGTAGGTACTTAGACTTTTTACAAGACAGATTGCACTTTTACGACACTTCTCGATCAAAATGTTCTTTACTGCTTCTTTTTTTCATTAACTGCTCTCTATCCTCTTACAGAAATAGAAATTCTCATTCGTATGTTCATATATTTTTCCCTTAATATGCAACTTTGAATGCGGTCGGAGAATATTATTTAGTAATAAATGATCTGGTAGAAGTTCTTAGAGTGTAATCGGCATGAACTTTGAACCATGCACTTGTATTTTAGTTCTTGTCCCTTGATCTGGTATCGCCTTTTATTCCTGTATATCCACTAATATCGGTAATATATGTTTTGCGCTTGGTATCTGATGCTATCTCAAATTCGTCCTCGGTTCCCGACCAGAGAGTTACACCTTGCCACCCGAGGAGGTCTAGAGATCTGGAGTTCTGGAGGTCTGGAGGTCTAGAGATCTGGAGGTTTGTCATCTGAAAATGAGTAGGTTTGTCCTCGGGGGATGAGGAGGTCTGTCCTAGGGGGATGAGGAGGTCATACATCCTGCAATTGACATGCGACCACAGTGGGAGATTTGGAGGCCTGTCCTCTGGGGATGAGGAGGCATGTCCTCGGAGGATGAGGAGGTATGTCCTATGGGGATGAGGAGGTCATACATCCTGCAATTGACATGCGACCACAGTGGGAGATTTGGAGGCCTGTCCTCGGGGGATGAGGAGGTTTGTCCTCGGAGGATGAGGAGGTCTATCCTAGAGGGATGAGGAGGTCATACATCCTGCAATTGACATGCGACCACAGTGGGAGATTTGGAGGCCTGTCCTCGGGGGATGAGGAGGTTTGTCCTCGGAGGATGAGGAGGTCTATCCTAGAGGGATGAGGAGGTCATACATCCTGCAATTGACATGCGACCACAGTGGGAGATTTGGAGGCCTGTCCTCGGGGGATGAGGAGGTTTGTCCTCGGAGGATGAGGAGGTCTGTCCTAGGGGGATGAGGAGGTCATACATCCTGCAATTGACATGCGACCACAGTGGGAGATTTGGAGGCCTGTCCTCTGGGGATGAGGAGGCATGTCCTCGGAGGATGAGGAGGTATGTCCTATGGGGATGAGGAGGTCATACATCCTGCAATTGACATGCGACCACAGTGGGAGATTTGGAGGCCTGTCCTC
>KV015048.1:27794-39666 GCA_001598015.1 Dorcoceras hygrometricum | reverse complement strand
TGTGGGTATAAAAAGCACCCCCCCCCCCCCCCAACGAGTCCTAGACGAAGAAGTGAAGTGTAGGACTTAGAGAGTGGTGATCGGGACCCGAGGTGCAAAAGAGAGTTGGGTTTTGGTGCCGATCTGATCGGGTTTTGTGCCAACGAGAGTTGGGCTTATGTTGCCGAGCTGTTCGGGCTTAGTGCCAATGAAAGTTGGGCTTAAGATGTCGAGCTGGTCGGGCTTAGTGCCAACGAAAGTTGGGCTTATGGTGCCGAGCTGGTCGGGCTTAGTGTGCCGAGCTGGTCGGGCTTAGTGTGCCGAGCTGGTCGGGCTTAGTGCCAACGAAATTTGGGCTTATGGTGCCGAGCTGGTCGGGCTTACAGATTGCCAAGATGGTTGGATTACAGATTGCCAAGATGGTTGGACTTACAGACTGCCAATCTGGTTGGGATAACAGATTCCCCGAGCAGGATAAGAAAATAGATTCCTGAGCGGGGCATATAATAGACTCCCGAGTATAGATAATAGACTCCCGAACAGGTCGGGATTTGGAGCCAACGGGTGTTGGGCTTCTAAATTCGTTCTAACAATATTCAGATAAGGACGTAACCCGAGTAGGGTGAATGCAAGAAAAGCATCTTTTGATCGAGTCGTCCTATTGCAAAGACAATCTTTAACTAAGTAAAAAAATGAGAACGGACCTCATCTTAGAGTTTTTGTGTGGTTGTTTTTTATGTTCCAGTGTCATCAGCTTCTTCCTGTACATCAGTATTCTCCACTATTGTGCTATATTCCTCCTTGGCGGCATTTTCACTCTTTTTATTTTTGGTTCTCACAGACGGCGCCAATTGATGCTATCTCAAATTCGTCCTCGGTTCCTGACCAGAGAGTTACACCTTGCCACCAGAGGAGTTCTAGAGATCTGGAGGTCTGGAGGTCTGGAGGTCTGGAGGTCTAGAGGTCTAGAGATCTTGAGATCTTGAGGTCTGTCATCGGAAGATGAGGAGGTTTGTCCTCGGGGGATGAGGAGGTCTGTCCTAGGGGGATGAGGAGGTCATACATCCTGCAATTGACATGCGACCACAGTGGGAGATTTGGAGGCCTGTCCTCGGGGGATGAGGAGGTTTGTCCTCGGAGGATGAGGAGGTCTGTCCTAGGGGGATGAGGAGGTCATACATCCTGCAATTGACATGCGACCACAGTGGGAGATTTGGAGGCCTGTCCTCGGGGGATGAGGAGGTTTGTCCTCGGAGGATGAGGAGGTCTGTCCTAGGGGGATGAGGAGGTCATACATCCTGCAATTGACATGCGACCACAGTGGGAGATTTGGAGGCCTGTCCTCGGGGGATGAGGAGGTTTGTCCTCGGAGGATGAGGAGGTCTGTCCTAGGGGGATGAGGAGGTCATACATCCTGCAATTGACATGCGACCACAGTGGGAGATTTGGAGGCCTGTCCTCGGGGGATGAGGAGGTTTGTCCTCGGAGGATGAGGAGGTCTGTCCTAGGGGGATGAGGAGGTCATACATCCTGCAATTGACATGCGACCACAGTGGGAGATTTGGAGGCCTGTCCTCTGGGGATGAGGAGGCATGTCCTCGGAGGATGAGGAGGTATGTCCTATGGGGGATGAGGAGGTCATACATCCTGCAATTGACATGCGACCACAGTGGGAGATTTGGAGGCCTGTCCTCGGGGGATGAGGAGGTTTGTCCTCGGAGGATGAGGAGGTCTGTCCTAGGGGGATGAGGAGGTCATACATCCTACAATTGACCTGCGACCACAAACACTGGTCAAAGGGCGTCGGGAGCCATCCCGACGAAGGCCCTCTGATGCTTAAATTAGTCCGGGTGATCAAGAAGATATATAATGCAGAGAATGAATCTGCTGAATGTGTGTAAAAAATGAGAGAATACCTGGGTATTTATAGGCGAGCAAAGGGGTTGCGTGTTGTATTACCTGAATAATCATGAGCCGGGATGGGTAGAGCAGACCTTGCGTGTACGCTGCCTTACCACCTGTGCGCAGGGATGGGTTTAGCAGGCATTGCGTGTACATTATCCTATCAACTTAATGCAGGGATGGGTCTTGTAGCTTTGTCAGTGCACTAATCATGAGTTATACAAGAGGGCCAAGTTGTTGAGATGACAGGTTCCCGAGCAGAGCAGAGATGACAGGTTCCCGAGCAGAGCAGAGATGACAGGCTCTCGAGCAGAGCGGAGATGACAGGTTCCCGACGACCGAGGTGACCTGGTGGTACCAAGACGAAAAGTTACCAGTAGCGTTTTAAGAGAAGCTCTTTACTCGGGTCCCGAGGTGAAAATTATTAGTGAAATCAGTATATGTTTCTTCAAACGGTATTTGTTCCTCTTCCAATATCTGTTTCTTCATCTCGTAACTGTTTCTTCGTCCGATAATTGTTTCTTCATCCCGTATCTGTGTTCTTCATACGATATATGCTTCTTCATCCGGTATTTGTGCCTTCACCCGTTTAATTCCTCTTCCGGTATAAGTTTCTACATCGGGTACCCGTTAAACTATGAATACATTACACAAATTAGTTATCACCAAAATTTAATCTAACAGTTTAGTAGAGGAATTTTAATGGGACTATAAACACTTATACAATTTCCTTGTCGCGAAAAGTATGACTTCAATGTTTTTTTCCATTATTTTGATTTTTATCAAAACTCTCATGTAGGACTCAGCTAATGCGACGGAAACTTCTAGAATAAGACTAAAAATGCATTAAATGATCTTCCGTGAGGAAAGATTATTTCCGTACTTATAGATAGGTTCTCAAACTTTAAGAAATGAAATTTTTACAATAATGAGTGTGAACAAATTTGTTGTTTAAGCTTTTGAGAGTGCGATTATGAAATTTCCCATGATGCGTTTTTGTTTTCAAAATAGCATAATAAATTTAAAACTGTAAATTAATAAACACAAAATAAATATATATATATATATATATATATACACGATATCCAACATGAGTGATCATAGAGGCGCGGAAACTTCATTTGTGCAAGCTAATACCATACAACATCATTGAAGTTTGCATGCTAAAAAAAGCATCTTTCGAGTTCCTAATTATAGTTTTTAAAACTTCAGTAGTAATATTGTATTACCTATTGTTGCAAGAAAATGAAATAAGTGAAAATATCATCGTCACAGACATAAAATAGGTTAAAAGAAAAAGAAGTGTACGGTCCAAGACCGTCGCGCGTACTCTATATGACTTGAGTATTCATTTATTGGTTGCTTTGTGTTTTGTAGCATGACTCATGCCCAAATTTAATATTTCCGGAGTGGGTGTGCTTACTCTCTTATTTTCAACGCTCTAGTTATTAACAAAGAAATAGAAACTTAACCATGCTTACTAAAATTAACCGTGGTTAAATTATATATTTATATCTATATTCGTGTCATAATTCACAACTCCATATAGGTAGATACCAAAATAAAATTATGATTATCGATCCTGCCTTAGCAAAATAAAGTTTGAAAACTAACACTTATTTATTGTATAATTCAATTATCTAAAATATTACTAAAATCAAATTAAATTCTTAAAAATAAAAAAAATACAATCATATAATGCGTACAAGACATAGTGACTATAATATTTTGTGTAGTTGTGTTGATAGATGCAGAGTAACCACCTCTGATCATTTTGTAAGTATTAATTATTCACACGTGCATTGAATAATTAATAATAATTGTTAGATACCATGAAGTTTTTCTAATAATTAAAAAGATACTGCTGAAAATATTTTTATTTGGGAGGTGGGAAAAACAACAGAAAGGAAATGAATTTTTCGGTTGAGAAATAATATGTTGGGAAAAAATTCTAAGTTTGGTGAAAACAGAAATCAGTTCAGAGACAATCAGATCAGATCAGGCGTAGGAGACACAACAAACCAAATCAGACTAAGTAAAGTCAACTTAGTTTACAGAACAGTTTATATCAGATCACGATAAGTAAAGACAACTTAGCTTTTGCACCAGTTCAGAAGGGCAATTAGATTAGAGTTTGGTGGAGCTCTGTGAGCATAACAGGTTCCACCAATGTATTCAAGCCCTGGAACAGTTTAGAGCAGAGCCTAGGAGAGAACAAATTAGCTCAGGAGCTTCGATAGAACATGTCAGATCAGAGCGGAGCTTCGAAACAGTTCAAGAGCAGAATAGAGTATGTGGAGCTTCGTAGATCAGATCAGAAGAAGAGTTGAACAGAGCAGTCTTCGAGGCAATGGCTTGAAAAAAGGAGTATAGCTGGTATGATTTCATTATAACATTAGATGTGTCAGATTACAACCATAAACAAAACTTGCTACTTTGGGAAAACATTTAATGAAGCAGTACAGATCAAAGGACGATCAATAAATGTTCATTAAATTCATGAACGAGAATTCAAGAATGTGTCTACCGAATACATTTATTACCGTTTGAATCCCGAGAATATAAAAGGAATATTCAAGTACAGATGACAAATATACATATAGAGAACATACGACCACAACGAAAAAGACGCTTTCTACCACAATCTGAGCAACTGCACTTGCGAATTTTTTTCTTTCAATCAGAAGATTATATTTCATTGTTTTTCAGTTTAAATCTTCTATAAAATATTCCAGATGAGAGCTGAATACACTAGGCTATTGTAAAAATAGACTATATACTCGAAAAGCCTTTTCTCAACTCTTTTCATAGGATGCATGTTGTACTAGAGATTTTTACAGCTTGTGTGCTATTTTTCAGGTGATACTAGGAGTTCAGATCGGGTGCTACTTGACTGAGTGGATGAGGATACTGTGTATTCTACATCAAAGTTTCAAGTGAAAATCCTTTCAGTTTAGAAGAAGGGGAGACGTAGAACCGTTGCTTCGAACTTCCATAAAGAAAAATGACTCTCTAAATGTTTTACTATTTTAGCTTGCACGCATTACTTTTTAAGTTCACCGAGCAATTATGATATTTTCACATATTTACTTATTTCAAAAGAGCAGATCGGATTGAGTGCAAAAATTAAGTTCTAATAGAGTTAATTCCAAAATTCCAAAATTGTTTTAAAATACAAAAAGTTTGTAATTAGAGTTTGTTCACTCCCTTTCTAAACTCTAAACCATATTTTATGACCAGAACCTCGATCCTATATTTTCATCAAGCGGTATCAGAGTGATATGGTCCGATTCTTTATTTCTAACAAATATTTTAAATTCTAGCGATACAAAAAGAATTAAGCTCGGGACTAATCTGGATTGAAGTAACAGTCATTTGAACTAAGAGCATATTAGAGAATAGTTGAGTTTGGACAGAACAGAACAAGGTAGAACAGATTAGGAAGAACAATTTTTAAGAGCATATCAATACTTTATAAAATAGCAAAGCTTGTTCTATTAATAGAGAAGTTGCTCGGAGTTCTATTTAGTTGTGTGATAACTGAGTGGAGCTGATTATATTGTATAATTATTATCAAAATTTTCTAGTTGAATGCCTTCCAATTTGGAAGAGGGAGATGTAAAACATTATTTCGAACTTCCAGAAACAAATTTATGCCTAATTTTTTATTTATTGTATTTAAGTTCACTTATTGATCAGAAACCTTTTCCGCTCAAAATTTTTATAACTCGAGAAATCAGATCAGACTAAGACAAAAGATTAAGCTGGTAATCGGCTTATATTAAAATCCTATTTAACGAGAAAATTTAAAAGAGTTTATTCACTCATCTCTAAACTTAAAGTCTTTTAACTTATGTGAGTAAACTTAGTTTCCATCCAGTTTTTTCTTTTGGTTTTGGAGTGAAAAAAGTAGAAAGAGAATATTTTTATTATGTGAGTAAACTTGAGTTTCCATCCATTTTCGGGAGGAAAATTATATCGATAATGAGAGAATTTCCCCTTAGTTTGATATTCTTTTCCCCTCTTTTCCTTCCAAATCACAACTGCCTAAGAGATTCTTATCTATTGATATATATTAACCCCTCAATTGCATATTAATTTGTGGTTGAAACCTACCATTTATATTAATAATTTTCACCATTTAATCTCTCAATCTTCTCAATTTAAATTTTTAATTAATTAACCAAACAATAAAATTTATTTAGTACTTTATTATAGTTATAAATATTTATATTTAGGAAAATGAAATTAATGATATATGATTTAAGAATCATAACAAATAATATTATACTTTTATAAATATACTAATGCAACACGTGTGAGTTGAAGAATAGTCTATAAAAATCCTGGAACAAAACCATCTTAAGTTTCTTAATTTTAATTAAAACTTTTTATTCTTCAACTCGAAATATTGTTCATAGGCATACCATGCATGCAAAATATAAAGACATCGCCCGCAGGGGCACAAGCAAGTTGGTAAGACTTGGGGTGACGTGGGAGTAACATCCCCGACTTCACGGGTTCGATTCTCGTGTGGAGTATATTCCCCACTGAAATATTGTTTGGGTATACTCTGGGAGTCAGTCCGTTATATAAGTCCTATCCCCCGAACCCTTGCCTACTCATGCATATCTTTCGATTTAAAACCTATATGGGTCAAGTGACCTCTGACCTATATAGGGGGTTAGCTCATTAATAGGCTAACCTTTTAATAAAAAAAATTATATATAGACACTCACATAACTAGATGTATCCAAAATTGCATTGGTTCGATTTTGCATCTAAACTCAAACTAAACCTCTATCTGTTTTGTGAAGTTACGAAAGAAACCAAACAATTAAAAACTTAACCTAAGTTTCAGTTTGGTTTGAAACTTTTTAATCAAAATTTTGAATCAAACCAATTTTTTCGGTTGAGTAATTTAGGACCAATCCTATCTTGATCGATTGAAACCAATCCAATTCAGGCAGACCGTTTAGTTTGGTTCTGTTCACCCCAACGCGAACCTTTTAGCTTCATAACAATATCAAATGCAAAATATATCCGAATTAAATTGAATCATAAACCAAAAGTAAATATACCAATCTCATTATTTTGAATTCCATACAAGTTAACCCCGGACGATTGAACTCACATGCATTCCGTAATAAAAAAAGCTTATTTCCAACAAACACTATTAATATTATATTAAAATTTTTGATTGGCTTCAAATATTATAATTATAAGTAATAAAACGTATCGCATTCCTCGATTCATTACGTACTGTCCTCCGTACTTATAATATTTGTAACCGCCGTACTTATTAATGCAGTCAAATCTTCCACGAATTGTTTATATTCATGCATCCCCAACAAATTAATCGCAAGAATAAAGTAATCGCTAACAGACAAAAATGAGATAATTTACTTTACGAAATTTCTTCCCTCATTCATTAGATTTGACTTTTATATATGTTTACTATATTTCTATGGTATCAAAGTCATACAATTTGATTAATATTTTGTCTTTTAGACTCACACGCCTCCTCTATTTCGTGGAGTCGATGAAATTAGTACTGTTTTGAATAACTAGGTGTCGAAAGTTATTTACTTCCAGCAGCCACAATACGTTTTTAACATTATATGAAAAAAGAAATACTAATCATGGTGTTATAAATCATAAAAGAAAAGAGGTGAAACAGATAATGAGTAATAATTAGAGTCAATACTTATCTGTAAATTTTATTGACTTCAATTCTCATATTTATCCAGGAGGCTAAGAGAAAATAAATTTTGGAAGATGTATCTTGGCTTATATATCTAGGTTACATATCTTTCAAATCTAACTAACTATGATAATCATCAATAACAATATTATCCTAGAAGACTCCCTCTTAGATTATCATTTACGCATCAACCGATGCGTCAAAAATCCTCATTTGTAATCGATCGGACTCGTGTGCTCATTAAAACCTTGATAAAAAAACTCGATGGAAAAAATCTAATGAAGGAAAAAGAATACAACAATCTTTCTTTGGATGTATTTTCGATGATAGATGCACATCATTAAAATCTTATTACGAAAAACCTAGTGAGAAAAAAAATCCTAACGAAGGAAAAATTGTTAGGATCAAGTGCTTACCACTAGGCCAAAAGCTATAGCTGTTAGTCAAGATGCAACTTTCTTTGCTTATAAATGTGGCAGCATAGAGTACACCTATTATGTGCGTTAAGGTAAGGTGTTGTGCCCATGAGTTTGGGGAGGTGTGTGTCTAATTGTTGGTGATTTCTCCTTTTCCTTAAAGATCAATTTTACCATTTCCATACTGCCGGTCATATCCCTAAAAGAGATAGTATTACCCGTTGAGATATGACATCGCACTTTAATAGTTCACCTAGTCAACCAGATCAAGCGACGCAACATCTGCAACTTGATGTACGAGCGTTTTCCAGAAGGTCATCCATCTCAGTACTACTATCACCTATACATGTTTAACTCAACAATACTCACCCAAGAAGTATAGAAATATGATTCTTGGGAGACTCGAAGCATTGATCTGTAGCTGATACCAATTGCTAGGATTAAGCACTTACCACTAGGCCAAAAGCTACAGCTGTTAGCCAAGGTGCAACTTTATTTTCTTATATATGTGACAACGCAGATTGCACCTATTGTGTGTATTAGGATGGTACTGTAAGGCCTATGTGTCTGAGGAGGTGCGTGTCTGACTGATGCTGCTATCTTATTTGCCTTGGAGATCGGTCTTACCCCTACCTTACAACCGACCTATCTCCAGCAGAGATAGTATTATTTGTCAAGATCTGACATCACACTTCACAGCCCGAATCACCAATCAGATCAAGCTGCACAACATCAGCATCTTGATGTAAGAGATCTTTTCAAGAGATCATCCATCCCAGTATACTCTTACCCATGCACACTTATCTCAACAAAAATAGTACGGGAAAAAGCATGAACAAAAGAAAAGGACACAATTTAAATTAACTTCCTCTATTGCAAACATCACTTGAAATATCTAACCTATTTATTTCCGTTTCTCTTCTGAATATTCATTATCTCATTGTATAATTTGAAAGATAAAATTATGAATAAATTTCACATAAAAGTATTTCAAGACCGAACACATTTCCTATATCTTCAGTGTTGCAAAAATTCTTTTTGTGTGCATAAGATCTTTCTGAGATATTTTTATATCCTTATATCTCCATCATGTCAACATATCTACGATAAGGTGTGAAAATATTTTCTTATGGTTGGCTTAAAATATTTTGAGAAGCTTTGAGCTAAATTTAGCTTATTCTGTTTGTTCGAAATCAAGACCCGGATCAAAATGCTTTGATACCGCTTGATGAAAATGTAGGATTGAAAGTCTAGTCTGGATCAGAAACACGAAAGTGTTCTGATACCACTTGATAGGTTTGTAAAACATGATTTAGAGTTTATAGGGGTTGGGGGGGTTTGAATAAACACTTTTGAGAATTTTTTGTGTTTTAAAAACTGTTGGATCTATGTTTACAGATCATAATCTTAATTTTGATTAACACGAAACCTGCTGCTATTTTACTAACTGTTAAGATAAAATTTATAAGTTTTGGACTGAAATTAAAATTAATATCTGAGTGTTAAGTGTTCGCGGAAGGGAAAGGAAATATTCCAGATCTGAACTGACAGTATTCGGGATGAGCTTATCAGATCATAGAATAGCGAAGAGTATTTAACAGAGAATTACAGATCTCAGTTATTCGGGATAAGTACAGATCCGAGAGTATTGGGAACAGTATACTAAGTTTTAGATCAGACTGAGCTAACCAGATAAGAGCAACCCAGATTCGAAATATTCAGTTTCAGAGTATATCAAACTTGGGTACTCGGGTTATTTCAGATATCGGGTCAAGTATTTCGGTTATCGGGTTCAGAATTTCAGATTTGAAGGTATCAGATTTGATTAAGAGGCTATGGTAACAGATCCGGTTATTCAGAAGATTTATTTCAGATCCGAGCATATCAGATGAGAATAGACTCAGATATGAACAGATTTTATTCAGAGTATATCAGAGTTTTTAGTAACAAGTACTCAGATATGGCAGATTCACAATTGTACAAAAAGGGAGACATATTCGTAAAGATTAAAAGATTTCAGATCTGACAGAGAGCATTACTTTTCTAAAGTACAAAAAGGGGGATATTTCAGATGTGATGGCTATATGCGTAAAGAGATATATCTTGTAGCTATTCACAAAGGGAAATTTCGAAAAGGGAAAGAGAGCAGTTTTCAGACTTCAGTGCTTCAACAGATGTAAGCTTCGAATGTCTTCAGATTTTTAGTTGATTATTTGAGAGGAATCAACAGTCACGTTTTAATTATATAAAAGCCTGTTAGACAACTTGAATTAAGGAGACAAGATCAGAGCTATTTTGAGTAAAGTTGTGCACTACGCAGAGTGATTGATACTATGTATTACTCGCTTTGGTATATAAGTCAATTAAGCCCTGGAAGCGCATATTACCTTTTACATAGCATTAATGGAGCATTGATACGGTGATACGATATGCAAAGGGGTTTGTATCTACTGGCCACATCTATTGACCGTTGAGGTTAAAGAGTATAAATAGTTGAAGATTTCAAATGAAGAAGCTTTCGGTTACTCTCGGTGATTTTACATACTCTCAATATTCACAAGCTCTCTCGCACTCTGGGCTTCTCAAACACTCAAGCAAAAATATTCTAAGTCCCAGTGTTTAATCTCAAAGAACATTCCTTTGTTCTTACTAGATAAATCTTCGAGATATCTTCTGGTTTACTATTGCAAATCGAGTTTCATTGTCATAGAAACCAGAAGATCTACAGTACTCAAAATATTGTGTTCATTGTATTATTCAGAATTGAGTCTGTAACGAACGTGCTTCTTGAAGCAGTTCGAAATTTCGTTGACTGTAACTCAACAGTGTTGTCTGCGTATATTGTGGAGATTGCTAGGAGTTCACTTGGAGCGAGCTCAGTGATTGGGTGTCTACAGTGTCTGTATTCATCAAAGTCTTCTAGTGGAACCTTCCTGCAAAGGAAGAAGGGGAGACGTAGGATTTGATATCCGAACTTCCGTAAACAAATTCTGAACCTTGCACTTTTAATTATTTGCATCGCATTTATTTTATACTGTTCACTGCTCGATCGGTTTCTTTCCGCACATTTTTATTGTTAACCGAGAGAACAACTTTAGATTGGGAGTCTCAGATCTTGTAATTCAGATCAGAGTTGAGCGAAGGCTTATAAAATCTTTTCTAAGGTTTCGAAAAATTACATTGAACATTCAACCCCCCCTTCTGAACTCCTAAGATCATTTTAACCACTTTTTCGATTCCATTGATCCTATCAATTGGTATCAGAGCCTGTGTATCTCAGTTATTGAACAGTATTATCTTTGCGCTTATATACTTTGAAAAATGTCGTCCTCTCACAACAAAATTTCTATGTTTTCCAAGGAGGAGTATGATGACTGGAAGATAAGGATGCAAGCACATTTGGCCACTCAGGACGATGACATGTGGTCCATCTGTTAGAGTAGATGCCCAACTAGCCAACTTGTGGCGTGTGGGTTTTATAGACTCTTGTACAAACAGTCTTTATATATGATATTCGTATTATTTTTATATGGCATTCTTTACTTTCATTATGTGTGTAATGATTTACAATTGTGTTGAGTAAAGACCTAGAATGCACTGAAGCGTATCTTAGATGTGATAGTGGGTATGACGGCTATCATGAAATACATCTAATAGTCGCTGTGTATTCTGAACACGTTCCTAGTCGATTGGGCCGTCAAAATGAGGATAAGGCCGCCCGAGTTCGAGACTAGTATCTGCGATGCGAAGTACCATGTTTCATTGGTAGGGAACATTGTGATGTTCTGAGCATGCAGATAGATAGTGACCTGGTGATCTATCGAACTACCCTCGTTCGGACTTTCCAAGTGGTTACCATTTGTCGAGTGGA
>KV015048.1:0-23136 GCA_001598015.1 Dorcoceras hygrometricum | reverse complement strand
TTGAAAAGCTGTCGGGCCTTGATATCGCACTTCCACATGAGCTGTCTGTGGATTTACTTCTCCTCTCGCTACCCGCTGCATTTGACCCCTTTGTGGTCAACTTTAACATGAACAAGCTGGAAGCCACTCTTGAAGAGGTGGTGAACATGCTTGTAGTGTTCGAGGGGACTACAAAGAAGGACAAACCCGTCCTCCTTCTGGGTTCTTCTTCCTCTGCGAAGAAAGGACCTAGACGCAAGAGCAAGAAGCGTTCTGGTCCTGCGAATGAGGAAAAGTCTGCCAAGAAGCCGAAGGCGAAGGCTTCTAAGCCAAACAAGAGCGAGGATGTTTTCCACCACTTCCACAAGGCTGGGCATTGGAGGAGGAACTGCAAGGAGTACCTCGAGCAGTTGCGAACTGCAAAAGGTATGTTCTATATTGAAATAAATATGTCTCTAAATTCAACTTCTTGGGTACTTGATACCGGATGTGGATCTCATATCTGCAATGATTTGCAGGTGATGACAAGAATTCGACGTCTTAGAGAGGGTGAGACCCACTTGAGGCTTGGCAATGGAGCAAGGGTTGCTGCAGTAGCTATAGGGGATATTTGTTTATTTCTGTCTTCAAATTTTAAGTTGTTGTTGCGAGACGTTTTATTTGTTCCTGAATTGATTAAAAACATTATTTCTATTCCTATGCTTGATAGAGATGGATATTCTTGTATGTTTGCTAATTCGATTTGCAATATTTACAAGAATGAATGTTTAATTGGAATTGGGGAACGCGAAAACGATCTATACACCTTAAATTAAAAGACGTTCCAACTCGCGATGTCGAAACACACACAACAACGATTAAACGAAAACACGATAACTTGAACCCAGCACAACTTTGGCACGCTAGGCTAGGTCACATTTCCCTAAGTAGGATGAACAAGCTAGTTAGGAGTGACTTGTTTGATCTGTCAGACATCAACTCCCTGCCGACTTGTGAATCCTGTCTGAAAGGAAAAATGACCAAGCAACCCTTCAAGGGCAAGGGTGAATTCCATTGGATACTATTTCTACTATCCGAGCGAGACAAAAGTGTTTGTCTCTAGGAATGCCACCTTTATGGAAAGGGAATTTCTACTTGATAGAAAGGGCAAAATAGTAGAACTCGAAGAGGTTCGAGAACCAACTGAAGTACCAAGTGAATCTCCCGCACCTACTGAGCCAGTACCAGATATGGTCGCACCTAGGAGATCCGAAAGGATTCCTAGAGCTCCAGAGAGATATGGTTTTCTCCTTGAAGATGATCAAAGTGATCAAGTTGTTGGATCTGATCCAAGGACTTTCAAGGAGGCAATTTCTGATGCTGATTCTAATTTATGGCTTGAAGCAATGCAGTCTGAGTTTGACTCAATGCATGCTAACCAAGTTTGGACTCTCGTTAACCCTCCCGAAGGAATCGTTCCTATTGGGTGCAAATGGGTGTACAAGAGGAAAGTTGGGCCTGATGGTAAGGTAATGACCTACGAGGCACGACTAGTCGCGAAAGGTTACACTCAAAGGCAAGGTGTTGACTATGATGAAACCTTCTCGCCAGTCGCAATTTTCAAGTCAATTAGAATATTGTTAGCCATAGCCGCATGGTATGACTATGAGATATGGCAAATGGATGTGAAAACTGCGTTCCTTAATGGAAACATTAAGGAAGAGATCTACATGACGCAGCCTGAGGGTTTCACATCTGTTGGAAGCGAGCATAAGGTATGCAAGCTTCAGAGATCGATCTACGGTCTCAAACAAGCATCGCGAAGTTGGAACCTGAGATTCGATGAAACAATTAAGGAATTTGGTTTCATCAAGAATCCCGAGGAGCCGTGTGTCTATAAAAAGGTAGTTAAAAGTGCTGTGACGTTCCTAGTACTTTATGTTGATGACATTCTACTCATTGTGAATGATGTAGGAATGTTGCAGTCAACTAAAGTATGGTTGTCTAGTAGATTTTCGATGAAGGACATGGGTGAAGCATCCTATATTCTTGGAATACAGATCTATCGGGATAGATCTAGACGGATGCTCGGACTCACCCAAGCTACCTACATCGATACCATACTTAAGAGGTTCTCTATGGAAGAGTCCAAGAGAGGACACCTACCCATGTGCCACGGGGTAACTCTATCTAAGTCTATGTGTCCAAAGACTGATGAGGAGATAGAGAATATGGCACGTGTACCATATGCCTCGGCTATAGGTAGTATTATGTATGGCATGATCTCGACTAGACCGGACGTCGCATATGCTCTGAGTGTCACGAGCCGCTACCAGGCCCACCCCGGCCAATTGCATTGGAAGGCCGTGAAGGATATTATTAAGTACTTACGAAGGACTAAGAATATGTTCATGGTCTACGGGGGTGGGGAACTGAAACTGGAAGGCTAAACTGATTCTAGCTTCCAGTGTGACGTGGATGATACGAAATCAACCTCTGGATTTGTATTCATGCTCAATGGTGGTGCTGTCTCTTGGAAGAGTTCCAAGCAAGACACCATCGCGGATTCAACCACTGAGGCTGAGTACATTGCAGCATCAGCTGCTGCTAAGGAGGCCGTTTGGATAAGGAATTTCGTCCAAGAGTTGGGCGTCATTCCTAATGGAGTTGGTCCAGTCCCGGTGTACTGCGACAACACGGGTGCCGTTGCGCAAGCAAAGGAGCCTAGGTCTCACCAAAGATCCAAACACATACTGAGGAAATACCACATAATCCGGGATATTGTGGCTAGAGGTGACATAGCAGTTGAGAGAGTCGCCTCTGCAGAAACGTTGCTGATCCACTTACGAAGCCCTTGCCAGGACCCTTGTTTGAAAAACATCGTGAAACAATGGGACTGCATCTGATGAGTAGTTGGCTTTAGGGCAAGTGGGAGATTGTTAGAGTAGATGCCCAACTAGCCAACTTGTGGCGTGTGGGTTTTATAGACTCTTGTACAAACAGTCTTTATATATGATATTCGCATTCTTTTTATATGGCATTCTTTACTTTCATTATGTGTGTAATGATTTACAATTGTGTTGAGTAAAGACCTAGAATGCACTGAAGCGTATGTTAGATGTGATAGTGGGTATGACGGCTATCATGAAACACATCTAATAGTCGCTGTGTATTCTGAACACGTTCCTAGTCGATTGGGCCGTCAAATGAGGATAAGGCCGCCCGAGTTCGAGACTAGTATCTGCGATGCGAAGTACCATGTTTCATTGGTAGGGAACATTGTGATGTTCTGAGCATGCAGATAGATAGTGACCTGGTGATCTATCGAACTACCATCGTTCGGACTTTCCAAGTGGTTACCATTTGTCGAGTGGATAAGTCCGAGGTCTTGGTTGTACTGATTAGTCCTCACGACTCAAAACGTCATTGAGACTCTACATGATAGGCGTCTCACTTTGACCCGTTTGCCGACTCACTTGGGGTCATCAGGCGTCGGGATTGGGTGAGACCCCGATACGTGTAGGAGTCGATGCATCGTTGTCGAGGATTCACCGCTCGCAGACATGCGTGGATATCCTATGCTATCTGAGGGGATAATAGTGTATAAATCTCTGGCCAGAGTACTAGAAGTGTTTTAGGTAAATGTGTTTACCTAGTTACACTCGCGATGTCACTATTCGATCTCCAAGATGTATGCATAGCTATCGGATCTCTAGCGACCCTCGATTTATCAATGGTCGTTGATCTGATCGGGATATATGGATTGAAAGGACCGTACTGTACGCTAAACACGACCGACTGGTTCTTGCAGGCACTATCAGTGATACCTAGGGGATCATGGGGCGATGTTGCTAGACGCTTTACCATGATCCGTTGGGCAAGTCCGGAATTGTGATTCCGGAGCCGCAATGGTTGTGGGCCCACGGCTAGCTGTATCCCTGAACCATTGAGGGTCACACAAGTACTGGATTCGAGATTCCCGCATGGATACTCAGCTCAATGTGTTGAGCACGAGAAGAGGATTTTGGGAAGTGCGACTTCCTAAAAGTCAACAGGGGTCAAACCGGGGTTTCCCGCTGTTGAGGGGCAAAACGGTCATTTTGCGATTTAGGGTTATATGATCTGAAAAATTGTTTTTCACATCATAACATTCAGTTTCGGAAACTGAGTCGATCGGTCCGATCTGATTGGCGATCGGAGTTACGATGAAGTCGCAGCGATGGATATCGTCATTTGGACCCGGGCCCGTTGGGCCGGTCCAAGTCCATCATTAAGTCTATTTAATTAGACTTAATGACTTCATTGAATAATACAACACTTGATACTTGAATCAAAAACCCTAAACCTACTTGCTAGCCGCCCCTCTCCTCTCTCAAGCAGCCGCCGCCGCCGCCTCCACGCGCCGCCGCCGCCGCCGCCGTCTTCGCCGGAAAAATTGTTTCCGGTCAATTCGACGAGGAGAATCCGTTTGTGCTGATCTCTTCAGGGCTTCTAGTGCAGCCTGACGAAAGAGTCTCAGATCTGGTCGTGGACCGGATTGGCGTAAACTACCGCAATCTACCGAGAAGAGCCGGATTCTTGTAATACCGGTTGGAGCCAGGCACAAGTGCCAGCAAGGTAATCCGCTTAAACATCCTATGAATGTCGTAGTTTGTTTTGAATTTTTATGTATTGATCGTCTCCCGGCTTTTTCTATGTTCTTCCGCTGCCGTGCCGGGGGGCGGATCCGGATCCGCTCACACCATCATCACTGATGGTCCCATGAAGATTATGAAGGCCAATACAGCAATAGCAATAACTGATGGCGCACCTCAGTGGATTGAAAAGAACAGATTTGAGTATACAACTGAGGACAAGAAGAAAAGCTAACTTGGACAACGTAGCCAGGGATATTCTATACAAGACGCTGGATAAGAACATGTTCAGCGAAATCAAAACCTGCACTACTGCCAAAGAAATATGGGAGAAGCTAACTCAGATCTGTGAGGGAAATGATGAGACCAAGGAGAACAAGTTAACTGTTGCTCAACAAAAATATGAGTCAATCAAGATGCGAGAAGGAGAGACTATGCCGGAGTTCGATGAGAGATTCAGTGCTGTGGTGATAGAGCTTACAAGTCTGGGCAAGGAATATAGCAACCGAGAGTTGGCGCTCAAAGTGATGAGAGCATTGCCCAGAGAGTGGGATGTCAAGACCATGGCGATGCGGGAGTCCAAAGATCTGAACAAGCTTGAGCTCTATGATCTGTTTGCCAATCTCAAAGCCTACGAGTTCGAGCTGGAGACCAGATCTGAGGCTGGACCGCTCTTCGTCAAGAAGTTGAAATTCATGAGAAAATCCTATAACCCTTTTTTTAATTATAACAAATCTGAAAAGATATCTACTGATATCAATGGTCATGATTTAATCATATTAAAGCCTGGAATTAAGGAGATAGAATCAGAGCTGTTTTGGGTAAAATTGCACAGTACGCAGAATGCCTGATACGATGATTACCCGGTTTGGAATATAAGTCAATTTAGCCCTGAAAAGCACAATTTACCTTTTGCATGGTATTAATGGAGCATTAAATGCTATAATACGATGAAGATATGCAAAGGAGCTTATCTCTACTGGCTACATTTATTGACCGTTGAAGACAAAGAGTATAAAAGGCTGAAGAATTCAAATGAAGAAGTATTCTGCTCCTCTCCGCTATAAGTGATTCACAACGCTTATTCTTTGTCATCAAAAAGCTCTCAAATACTCACTGGAACCTTCATTGCAAAAATATTCTAAGTCCAGTATTACAACTCGAAGAACAGTCAAGTTCAGCCTTCATAGTTTTAACCTTCGAGTTATCTTCTGGTTTACATTTGTAAACAGTTCTTGTTGATAAAAGAACCATAAGATCTTCAGTACTCAATAGCATCGTATTTCATTGTAATATTCATCTTTGAATCTGTAACGAACTTGCTGTGTGAAGCAGTTCAAAAGAGTTACATTGACTGTATTCAGCAGTTGTATCTGGTTGTAGTTGAAGTTGCTAGGAGTTCATCTTGAGCGAGGCTCGGTGACTGGGTGTAGACAGAAGCTGTGTGCATCAAAATCTTCTAGTGGAACCTTCCTGCAAAGGAAGAAGGGGAGACATAGGATCTTCAGATCCGAACTTCCATAAACAAACTCTGAACCTTGCACTTTTACTTTACTGCATCGCATTTTTATTTATATTGTTCACTGATCGATCGACTTATTTCTGCACATTATTTGTTAGTCGAAAAATCAGATTTGGAACTGAGATACCTCAGATCTAGTAACTCGGATCTGAGTTGAGCGAGGCGCTTTTAAAATCATTTTAAGGTTTCGAAAATTTAAAATATCTAAGGAGTTCATTCAACCCCCCCCCCCCCGTTCTAAACTCCTAAGGCTGTTTTCTATCCATATTGATCCTATCAGTTCGTGTGTCACTAGCTGTGAGCTGGTTCGATAGATGAACTTTGTTTTGCTCTCGAAAATTTGTAAGTTCGTAAGTCGTTGATTTCGTGACCAGTGTCCTTCACAGCTGATCTGCTCTTTTTTTTATATCCTTTGGATACAACGGTAATAAATGTTACCAGTAGACACGTCGAATGTATCCACATTGAAATTAATGCGGCGTCTTAAATACTTGTACGATGTACGTACATCTCCATTAAATGCATTTCCCTTTTTAGTATACCCTGCGCGTCTTCAGTTCACACCAAATCTCTGTATAACTGAAGTTAACTCAAATTAGTTCCAATGACTAAATATCAATACAGAGAGGTCAAATGTATCACATCAATCTGTACGTAGCCTCAAACATTCTGAATCCATTTTGCTAAGTTGTCTTTACTTAGATGGGTATTCCATCTGGTTTGTGCATTGAACTTCTTTAATCTGGTTATAAGCTGATCTCATCCCATCTGCTCTAAACCGATCTGATCTTATCCTTACTCTGTTCTAACCTAGATTACGTTCTTTGATCACTTATATCTATAACCCGATAGCATCTGTAGAACAACCTTGCTCTAAGCTGGTTTTGTCCAGGCTGGTCTTCCAGCTAGTCTGTTATACCACTTTACACTCCGAGCTGTTCTCTCAACTATTTCAAAGCCAATTTTTCTATCCGCTCTTCTATACTGATGTGATCTGTTTCTGTTCTGAATAGACATCTGATCCAGCTTGACTGAATTACCTTAGCCGGTTTGTCCTTTGACCAACGTAACTGAATACACCGAGCTGGTTTGTCCTTAACCAGCTTAGCTCTTCTCTGATCTGGTTTCTATATCCAATGTTGTAAGCTCCGTCCAGATCTTGTACCTCTGAGCTGATTAATCTCTTTTATTCTATCTTCACCAAACTTATGAAATTAACTCCAACAATTTCCCCATTTTTGGTGATGACAAAACTTGTGCGTAAAAAGAGATTTATTCTATTAAACTGTTAAACATTTTATACAAGAGTCGTTTGTACAGCAAAACAAGACAAACTAAACCCGCCCTAGGTCACAACAACCTTCTCTTTTTACTGCTCGTCCCTTCACCCTTTTTGGCATCACGAAGCTCCTTCAAACAATCAACCATTTCAGCAACCTGTGATTTCAATAACGCAATTTCATCAACAAGGTGCCGTTGGCTATCTGCAAAGTGACAAACCAGACTAGTCTCCAGCCCGTCTATCTTGTCGTCAAGCTGTCATCATCACATTCAAGAGTCATTTGAAATTCCTGGAAGATGACCGTCCGATTTAAAATGAATTTTAAAAGTCAAAACCCAATCTCATCCGTTCAATTTTATTATACCAGCATAAAAACAGATAATCCAAACACTGTGATAACATCACGCTGTGTATATCTCTAAGATGGACCAGATCAGCTCGGAGATAAACAGCTGACTTTGCCATTATCTGTTTGATATATTTTTTCCCCCTGAACATATGCATACATAGCACAATCAAGACATATCAAGGAGACCTAAAATGTTTCTAAAATAAGAAAACTTAGCGTCAGGTAGAGGCTTGGTAAAGATATCAGCTACTTGCTGATCTGTTGGCACATGCTCCACCCGAACTGTTGGTGACAATGGCGGATCCGGATCCCGTTTCCCGGGGGCACAGCGGAAGTTAAAATTTTTTTGCCCCGGAATACGTTCAATACATCAATACAAATCAATAAACCATTCATAGGGGGTTTATCGATTGTTACCTTTCTGGCGTCTAGGCGCCTGGCTCCAACCAAAATCACAGGGAAACTGGCTCTTTAAATGTAGGCGGCGGTAGATCGTCTAATCAGGTACACGACCGTAAACAAGACTCCTTCGTCAGCCTGCACTAGAAGACCTGACGAATTTGGCACGGATGGAAGCTCCTCGTCGTGGTGGTCGAAACAAGTCCGATCACGTAAACGGCGGCACACGGCGGCGGCACGGGGCGGCGCAAGGCGGCGGCCGATTGGGGCGTGTGGGAGAGGAGGGAGGCGGCTAGGTAGACTAGGGTTTTGTGAATTGAGTTGTGTCATACAACCCTAGGCTCAAGACTAAGTATAGGTGTGATGGGCTTGAACCGGTCCAATGGACCTGGGGCGGGCCCACTCCCACGTATGAACATTCGGTTCATCCCCGTGACTTCATCATAACTCCGATCGACGATCTGATCGGATCGGTCTACACAGTTTCCAAAACTGAGTATTATGATGCGAAAATAATTTTTCAGACCACCTAGTCCAAAATTACAGTTTAGCCCCTCAACTATGGGAAATCGCAATTTGACCCCTATTGACTTTTAGAAAGTCGCACTACCTAAATTCCTCCTCCTATGCTCAACAAATTGAGCTCAGTTTCCATGCGGGAATCGTGAATCCAGTACTTGTGTGACCCTCAATGGTTCAGGGATACAGCTAGTCGTGGGCCCACAACCATTGTGACTCCGAAATCACAATTTCGGACTTGCCCATCGGATCATGGTAAATCACCTAGCAACATCGCCCCATGATCCCCTAGGTATCACCGATAGTGCCTGCAAGAACCAGTTGGTCGTGGTTAGCGTACAGTACGGTCCTTTCTACACATATATCCCGATCAGATCAACGACCATTGGTAAATCGAGAGTCGTTAGAGATCCGATAGCTATGCATACATCTTGGAGATCAAATAGTGACATCGCGAGTGTAACCAGGTAAACCCATTTACCTAAAACACATCCAGTACTCTGGTCAGAGATTTATCACACTATTGTCTCCTCAGATAACATAGGATATCCACGCATGAGAGCGAGCGGTGAATCCTCGACAACGAAGCATCGACTACTACATGCATCGGGACCTCACCCAATCCCGCCACCTAATGACCCCAAGTGAGTCGGTAAACGAGTCAAATTGAGGCGCCTATCATGTAGAGTCTCAATAACATTTCGAGTAGTGAGGACTAATCAGTACAGCCAAGACCTCGGACTTATCCACTCGACAAATGGTAACCACTTGGAAAGTCCGAACGAGGGTAGTTCGATAGATCACCAGGTCACTATCCATCTGCATGCTCAGAACATCATAATGTTCCCTACCAATAAAACATGGTACTTCACATCGCAGATGCTAGTCTCAAGCTCGGGCGGCCTTATCCTCATTTTGACGGCCCAATCGACTAGGAACGAGTTCATAATGCACAGTGACTATTAGATGTGTTTCATGATAGCCATCATATCCACTATCACATCTAACATACAATATGGTGCATTCTAGGTCTTTATCCAACACAATTGTAAACATTATATAACATAATGAAAATAAAGAATGCCATAAATAAATGCGTATTTCATAAATAAAGATTGTCATATACAAGAGTCTATAAAACCCACATGCCACAAGTTGGCTAGTTGGGCATCTACTCTAACACGAACGTCCTTATTTAGCACATGGTTTCGAATAAAATGATGTCTGATGTCTATGTGCTTGGTCCTAGAATGCAGTATGGGGTTCCGAGTGATCGCAATGGCACTTGTGTTGTCACAGAAATTGGTGCTTCCTGTGCATCAATGCCATAGTCTATAGATGTTGTTGAATCCATAATATTTGAGCGCTACAGCTTCCAGCTGCAAGGTACTTTGCCTAAGCTGTGGACGTGGCTATCGATGTATGTTTCTTGCTAAACCAACATATTAGTCTATCACCCAAAAATTGACAAGACCCGCTTGTGCTACGCCGATCAATCTTACAACCTACGTAATCTACATCACTGTATCCAATCAAATTGAAACTTGAGTCTTTGGGATACCAAAGACCCACGTTCTGGGTGCCCTTTAAATATTTTAAAATGTGCTTAAAAGCAATGTAGTGTGACTATTTTGGATCAGCTTGGAACCTTGAACACATACAAACTTAGAACATAATGTCCGATCTCCTTGTTGTTAGGTACAATAGAGATCCAATCATCCCACGATACTGTTAGAGTAGGTGCCCAACTAGCGAACTTGTGGCGCGTGGGCTCTTGTTGACTCTATGTAAAACGATCTTTATTAGAAATTCACATTCTTTTATGGCATTCTTTATCTTCATTATTATGATTACTATTGTTGGATAAAGACCTTGAATACACTATAGTGTATGTTAGATGTGATGGTGGATTTGATGGCTATCATGAAACATATCGAATAGTCACTGTGTATTCTAAATAGTCGATTGGACCGTCCAAAAGAGGATAAGGGCCGCCCAAGCTTGAGACTAGCATCTACGATGCGAAGTACCACGTTTCATTGGTAGGAAACATAGTGATGTTCTAAGCATGCAGATGGATAGTGACCTGGTGATCTATCGAACTACCCTCGTTTGGACTTTCCAAGTGGTTATCATTTGTCGAGCGGATTAATTCCGAGGTCTTGTTGTACAGATTAGTCCTTATTACTCGAAACGTCATTGAGACTACATGATAGGTGCCTCACTCTGACCCGTTTATCGACTCAGTTGGGGTCATCAGGTGGCGGGGTTGGGTGAGGTCCCGATGCATGTAGGAGTCCATGCTTCATTGTCGAGGATTCACCGCTTGCCCTTGTGCATGGATATCCTATGCTATCGATGAGATAATAGTGTGACAAATATCTTGCCAGAGTACTAGATATGTTTTAGGTAAATGGGTTTACCCAGTAACACATGCGATGTCACTATTTGATCTCCAAGATGTATGCATGGTTATTGGATCTCTAGCGACTCTCGATTTACCAATGATCGTTGATCCAATCAGGATATTTGAGTTGAAAGGACCGTACTGTACGCTAATCATGACCGACTGGTTCTTGCAGGCACTATCAGTGATACCTAGGGGATCATGGGGCGGATGTTGCTACACGCTTTATCATGATTCGAGGGGTAAGTCCGGAAAAGTGTTTTTGGAGTCACAAATATTGTGAGTCCACGGCTAGTTGTATCCCTGAACCATTGAGGGTCACACAAGTACTGGTTTCCCAATTTCCGTATGGATATGGTACTCAAAGTGTTGAGTATAGTAGGAGGAAGGTTGGAAGTATGACTTACCAAAAGTAGCTAAGGGAGTAGGACTTCCATATTTAACTAATGAGAGTAAACCTGTCATATATAGATTTAGTGGTCCAAAAATTTGATTTTGCATCATAATGATCAGTTTTGTAAACTGAGCACATCGTTGATATCTGATCATTGATCTGGATTATGATGAGACCACAATCGAGGGAGTCGAAACGAATGTTCACTGTTTGACTTGAACCGAATGTTCACTGTTCGAGTTGAACCGAATGTTCACTGTTCGACTTGAACCGAATGTTCACTATTTTGTTCAAATCAAACTCTGTCCCTCAATCTATAAATATGGCAATGAGTAGACACTTTCGATAGTGAGAAAGAAAAACACCAAAATCTATTTAGCAAACTCCTCCCCTCTCCCTTCTTCCCTCATCGTCGCCGCCGCCGCCGGAATTTGTTCCGACCATCTCGGCGAGGGGATTCCGTCCATGAAATTTTTGTCGGTTTTCTAGTGTAAACCGATGAAGGAGTTGAGATTCTGGTCGTGGACCGGATTAGGCATCGATCCGACCGTTCAACTGTTGAAGTGTCAATTCCCTCGTGGAATTGGTTGGAGCCAGGTGCTTAGACGCCAGCAAGATAACTTTCTAAACATCCTATGAATGTTTAGATTATTGTTTAGGTCTATTGACCATTCCCGTGCTAAAAAATTTTGAAACTTCCGCTACGCCCGGGAGTGGGATCCAGATCCGCCGCTTCGCCAACAGTGGTATCAGAGCCTTGGCTCGGATCTATCAATACACCCTTCAGCCTGAATTGCATCAAAAATCTCGTTTTTCAAAAAAAAAAAATTCTGTGCTGTCGTGCAAATGTGAGTCGGATCCTTCCCATGTGTTGAGAATTGATGAAGTAGAGATGGATCAGAATCTGATTATGTCGAGTATCCAGTACAGGTTCTGGACAGAAAGGAGAAATAATTGAGGAACAAAATCATACCTTTGATTATGGTATAGTGGATTAAGCATGGAAGAGAAGAGGCTACTTGGGAAGTGGAAGACAAGATGAGGCAAGAGAGGCCTCACCTGTTTGAAAATTCTAATTACTCCATGTGATCTGATTTGTGATCTAGTTGTGTTTAATTTTGGGGATGAAATCTTTTCTAAGTGGGGAAGAATGTGAGGACCGAGATATTAGAGGTACTTAGTGAATAATCAGATTTGATTAATAGTGGTTTAACCAGGATTAATCAGCATATAGAGTTAATCGGGTTAGTAGGGATCAACATAGGTGCGAGCTGATCTGATGGCCCGCACTGATCTGATGTTGTGCAAGTTGTTCTGAGAGTACTGTGCAGTATATCCCGTGCTGGTTTAGTGTGAACTGCTCTGTTTTTAGTGCGAGTTGGTAGTGTGGTTGCTTTGAGCTGATATCATATTTCAGTAGTGAGACGTAAGCTGGATTCAGTTTGGGGATATACTTGGTGTCTTGAGCTGAGCAGTCAGATCGTGGGTGTTGTGCTGTGCTGTTTGGAAAAATAAGCTTAGGCAAGCTGATGGTGATGTACAGTTTAGGTGAGAGCCATTTGAGGCTTTCGGAGGGATGTGAGCTGACTGAAAGATCAGATCAGTTGAGAGCTGTTCGGAGTGCGTGAGCTGTCCAGTGCGTGATCTCCTATGTTGATGTGATATGATTCTACTGTGCATGGTGCAAACTGTTTCATATGATTAGATCAGGCGTGAGCTGATCTGGTTTTACTGTGTTTGGAAGGTGCACGATCTGCTCGTGCGCGAGAGCTGATCAGTGTGCGTGAGCTGATTTGTGCACGAGAGTTGATCTGTGTGTGAGAGCTGATCAGTGTGCGAGAGATGTTTGTGTTGTGTGTGCTGAGCTGCATACCTAAATTGGATACAATATATGTATCTGTGCTGATTTGAAAGCACTATAGACTAGATCTGAGGAATTTAAGTGTATATATATATGACAGTTGGCCAAGTGTTAGCCATTTATACACCACATAACACCTTATCTTCTTCAGAGAGCTCGAACAGATACTTTCTCGAAACCCTTGTCCCTGTTCATCCGAATCATATTTTCTTGATTTCTGGTGATTGGCCGATCAGTTTTGAACATGGTACTACCGTTGGAAACCTCTATTCAAACTCTAAATTTCCTTACCGGTTTGGAGGACCGTAGCAACCGGGATAGAGAAGTCGACGAAAAGCTTGAGTGTTCGATTTCTAGCATTTTTCGGCTGAGTTATGCTTCGATTCAGGTAACCGTGTTCTGCTAGTGCTGGTTTCAGTTCTTAGTGTTAATTTTTGAAGCGAACAGATTATGGAGGTTCGGACTTGAGCTGTTTAAGCTTTACCCGAGCTGATTTCTTGGGTATTTGTATAGAATTAGTAACTCTCTTGTGGTTTCTGGCGTGATTTCTCCACCCTGAGTTGTTGGCCAAGAGATGTGCTTCGTCAATGGTGTGTTATGTTATGTCCGTGATCTTAGTTGAGGTATTTTGGTAAGATTTTTGAAAGGTACGGATGAACGAGTATTCTACAGCTTTTTAGAGTTGGAAATATGTGATATGTGACTTATGTGCTTTATGGTTACGTGAATTTACATGTCGTATTTGATACCTGTTGCATTGATCATAGCATAACAACATGTGAGTAATTTTCATGGATTCATGCATTCATATTGAGCCTGATATCGAAGATAACCACTGCATGGATTCGATCTGATTTTCCGTCCTGATATTTTGATGATGTTGGTGGAGAGACTCTCGTGGAGTGGTGTTGATCGGCACACTCATGATTGAGTGAAACTGAGGATGCAGCGGGACTTGTCGTCGGCCCCATCTTTTTGTGACCTGGTAGAGCTGGCGATTGACTTTCCGTCGATCATGCCCCGGTAGCCCCCGAATCCTTGACGACATAGCCGCCTTTGCTGTGATGGGCGATCGGGTAGCTCCCAAACTCGTACGACACTGCAACCTTGTGTTGAGATTTCGTTTGACCTCTGATGATTGTGGTACCCAAATCATTGTACCCGAGCATGCATTTCATCACATATTGCATACTTCTTTCATACTGCATTGCTGTATTTGTTGTGTTCTCCGTACTAAAGCCTGATCTCTTTCCTTTCTCCTTTGGGGCTGCTTTGATCGTGTGGTGACCATTGCAGGTTTTTCAAGTAGATCAGCTGGCTCAGGTGGCGCTTTAGCTAGTGGATACCCTTAGGTGTTGATCGTGTGTCTCAATTATTGTACAACAGATATATGCGCTCCTAAGTCGATACCAAGGGATGCTCTGTGTAGTTGTGGTTATTGTGGTACCTTATATGTATGTTGTGTACTGTTTTACTTTGTATTAAAAGCTATATTTTGAGTAGTTTTGTATACTTTCAAATGTAGTTTTAGTTCAGGCCAAAACGAAAAATTTTAAACCGGTTTTAAGTTTCTGCAGTGCTTTGTTAATTGCGTGCTTAATATGAGATTAGAGCACTGGGCTTGATGCATTGTTAAGAAGCAACCTGACATGACTTTATTGATTGGACGACGATATGAAAATACATATAAAGCCATGTGGTCCCAACCAGAAATCATTTGAATCAACGTGATTTATTCCTAATCATTCTAAAGCTGGTTGTGGTACAAAAGGTTAAATCATCTGTTTTTAATACTATTGACAGTCCGAGAAAACATGATTTGGTCACCTATCAGCCCAAAAACAAATTTTCAAAGACAAAATTTGTTCAGTATGTTAGCTGGATAAACAGGTCGGATCAACTTTTATAAAGGTCGAAAAGATTGAAAAAATCAGTCATTCAACAAATAGGTTAAACTCATATTCTCGAAACTTAAAGTTACTACACATGGACTTATTTGGTCTGATACCAGTAATGAGATTTGGTCCAATACTAGTAATGAAGTACACTCAAGTTATAATTGATGATTACATAAAACTTACTTGGGTAATTTTTTTAAACCAAAAGATCGAACTACTGACTAGTCGATTAAAATTTTGAAACATATTCAAAATAAGAATATTGTTCTATTAGTCAGATAAAGAGTGAGTGGAACATAATTTATGAATCAAACTTTATCCTCCTATCTTGAAAACTAAGGAATCAGGTATATATCTTCTAGAGCTCGATCACCTAAGCAAAATGGCTTAGCTAAATGAAGGAATCGAACATTGAAAAAGGCTGCAAGAACAATACCCGCTGATTTTAGGTTTTTTCATAAGTTTTGGGCTGAAGCAGTGAACACTTCATGCAACACTCAGAATAGATTCATGATGAACAAGAATCATAGGAACGATCTAGAATGCTAAACAGCCTGAGAGCATATTTCAGGATATTTAGATGCAAATGCTTTATTCATAATAATGATAAAAAATCGTTTCTGCATTTGATGCTACAGATGATATTTGTATATTTATGGGCTATTCAACTGTCACTAAAGTTTATCGAGTTTTTAATCAAAGAACTCTCACATTCGAAGATTTAATCGTGTTATATTCGATGAATCCTCTGTTAATCATATTTCTAATTTTACTTTAAATGTCATGAGTAATTGTTTGGAAATGACTAATATCTTGATAACACAAGATGATGAGATTCAGTCAGAAGAACCACAGATACACCAATTGATCTGGACATTCCTATAAATCTAGCTGAGAATCAGTTGACGTAATCATCCTGTCGATGGTCCAAATGAGCACATTATAGAAAATCAAGCTGAGAACATTCAAGACAATGATAGATCATATCAAGCTGATCCAGAGGAAGCAACAACTGTAGATCCCCTTGGACCACATTTTCGATGGAGCAAAAACCATCCACCTGAATAGGTCATAGGTAACCCTGCAGCTTGAGTGGCTCAAATAGAAAGCATATCAGTTGAAAAGAACGCTTATCAGACATATATTCAGCATATCGAACATTTTAGATATTCTCAGGAAATTTGCAGGTCCTAGGTTCGAGACCTAATAGAATAAAATCTGAGGAAATATTTTTAAATATTTTAATAAGATTGCTATGAAAGTTGCCTCGAACCACAATCGAAATTATAAACAATTTTCAATCATCATAATATAAGTCAAAAGCTAAATATCATCTCCAGGTCATTTCCGACATTGTTTTAACATAATAAAAATAGTGGATGGACACAGTTACTCCAAATATCATTCACAATAATCTATGACCTGAGAATCACATTCTAACTCGTATTTTTCCATGCTTGTTGCTGGACTCTAGCATTGCATGTCTCATATCACCTATTTTCAAGCACATGAAAACAAGCGGTAGTTGGAAGGCCGACGAGTATAAAACTCAATATGATACGACCGAGTATATATGAGAAATAAAGATCTTTGGTTATTAACGAATATCGGCTCAAATGAATCAGGTCATAAGGTACCCAAATGGAAAGAAAATCCCCCGAAAACATCCACCTAATCCTCCAGTTCGGGTGGAGTGTCATGTTCTACAACACCCGACTATGGCACACCTAGATAGAGTGTTCAGCAATAGCAACGACCTCCTCATATACTGTGCTGACTCATAGATAGCCTCATACGTGCAATATATATCAAGGCGACCTCTACCATTCTGAAATGAATAAGACTCAGTATGCAATGTCATGATGTCAATATGCAATGTCCATGATGTCAGTGACTTGTGTGAACAACTCTAATATCAGCCCTAAATTTGCAGTTACAAGGTAGAGTTTGTGCATAGATTCCTTGCTTGTATTACATTTTGTTCTAACGAGTCTCGTTTGCATTAACTATTAAAAACTTAAACGTGTTAAACACTATACAAAAGCAAAATAAATCACAGGTATAACATTTTATTCAACCCTCATTCTATAAAAAAAATTAATAATAATTGCTTCAATCGTTTTTCGTTATTGAAATTATTTTTCGAAAAACAAAAAACAAAACGAATGATTCAATCCTATATTAACATTTGGATCATAACAATCTACCTAAGATGAAAAGTGGACGATGCGGAGTGAAAGAAGTCTTCTACACTTGGTGCAGAAACCGCATAGCAGTGTATGGGGATTCCCCAAACATAATTTAAAGCATTCATCAACAGGTGAATAAAGTCAGAACAGCTATCGAAAAGTCGGTATTTGGTGCAGAAACAAAATAGAGCTAGGTCGAAGATGGTCTAAATGATACAAGATTATAGTCTACAACTGTAATTGTTACATTATACCGCATATATGTTTCCTTTTCTATCATGATTTTTCTATGCACAATGTAGTATGGACTCTGTGGATAGCTGCAGATTGCCGTCTTCTTTAGCTTCACCTCTGCGATTACAAAACTAACCTTCCATGTAATTTCTTGATGATACAGATTTGTATTTCGGCTGTACCGTAGAGCTTCTTTTTCTAATCCAGACATTAGAAAGAAAACTTTGTGAATCACTTGTCGTCTACTGAAGCCCCTTTTAATGATGTTGAAGCTACAGGTAATGATGGTCGTAGGAGAAGATATAGGGCTGGACCCAAGAACGGAATAGGCGACAAACGAAGCAGCCACGAGCTTTTGTCGTCCCTAAAAGATAATATATACATATATCATTCTCACAACGGGCCGAGAGATCATGAGTAAATTTTGAGACTGAAAACTCACCACTTTCGAGCAGTCATGTCGTTGTATACCCAGAAGGGGGCAAATGCTGATAGCAGAGCAAAATCAATTGTGGTGACATGAATCTGGAACAAGAAACAAGGGTATCAGTTCAACTTATTCGATATCCTAGAAATTTGCATGCAAATGATCGTAAAGTGATGAATCGTGGCCTAAGTTTAAACTAACTTATCATACTTTCTTTCATCGTGCTTAATCAGGTTGCATTAACATCTTAATTCCTGGCATAGGTCTTTTTCACAATGTGATCGTTACAAAGTATGGGGTGGGGATCCTTCATAAATTGGCATGACTTTGAAATTATATATACATAACTGTGTTTGGCCAGGTAAGTGTTGATAATCAACATCTAGACATCATACATATGTAAAATAATTACCAAATGAAAAAACCAGTTTTCCCCAATATATTTCAACTTCATGATATTCGACCTTGTTATTGTCCTAATCCAAAAAGTATCCATCAAGAAAGAATACTCACAAATTTACTTCCTCGGAAGTATTGGTAAAATTCTTTCCACACATCCCCTCCACCTAAAATTGCATAAACTATGAAAGCCAACCCTGCAGTAAATGTAAGCTGAAATGCAACAACTCCGTCAAACAACGTGTTTTCATTCAGTTGGTCGAGAGCATGGACTTGCCCATCATACCAAAGACTGATTATAATACTGGATTAAAAACATTTCAAAGATTCCACATGTTAACATAGACAAAAGATTCTCCTAGATTAAGAATCTCCTCACCCCAGCAGTCAACTTCGATTCCAAGAAATTCAGAGGCCATCTCCTTGTCTCAGATTCTTCAACTTCTGGGGCTGGTGGTCTCCATAGAACAAAATAAGGGATTAGGAGATATGCACCACCAAAAAATGAAAGCACGAGAAACGGCCATAGAGGAATCTTGCTTCTTGAGCTGTGGAAAACGAACAAATATCATTCAATACAATATCTGTAGCTTTAGCCTCGACCTGTTGTTTTGATAAAAACTAGAGCTAATCGAGTCTGCAGTAGCTACACAATAGTCCAAACATGTTGGATCATTGTTTCACCTAGAGAGCAAGGAGAAAATGGCAACCAATTCTTGCTTCCAAACACCGGTTTATTCCCATGAGATATAGATAACAAATCTCGCAGACTACGGTGGCCCTATTACATGATTACAAAACTGAAAAAGGATAAAATAAAGTTCAACCAACCACTTCCACCTCATTCTAGATTTATAACCAAAAGGAACGGAAGGAAAAATTCCCAAGAATCACACATTTTTTGTTATACTAAAAGTTGCACCAAAACTGCTTTCCATTTCTACGAACTTGAAGAAAATTTTGGATGAGGTACCTTCTAGCAGTAGGAAGGAGAAGCATACTGTACACCAAAGGCCACAGTCCCATAATATACCATAAAGCTACTATAACTTCGTTCATTTTGAACCCATCATCTCCTTCCAAATTCAGAAGCTTTTTCAAGAAATAAGAGTCGGTCTCCTAAAATATGCTCCGAAATCAGAACATTACAGAATCAGAGGGATACCTAAAATACAGATGCAACAAAACAAGGAAGTATGTAAATGTACCGGGGTTTGGTTAGGGGAGAGGAGGAAGACATAGTACATTAGGCCACCCCAGAAAGCAAAGAGCAGAAACGACGTCGTCCAGTCTCTTTCCTCCCTATTCCCATTACCACCGTCCCCATTTTCAAGAAGATTCTCATTTTCTTCGTCCTCCTCCTCCGAAGAAGAAACAGGAGATGGGTCCTGCGGAATCTTGGTGTTGGATGAACTCTGGCATGTGTGGAGGCGATCCTTTTTCTGCAAATTCTCCGTGTGAAGAAAAGATGGGATTCTGGAGATATTTAAACTATTTTTATGATTAGTAAGCAGGATGGATGAGGTTTTTGGAGAAGAAAATGGTGATTTCGAAAGAGAAAATTTGTGTTTGAACGGCAGAGACGAGAAGTTGCAGGAGATTATACTAGCACTTGCAATCATCCTTTTTCTTTTTTCTCTGAAAGGACGAGAAATTCGAAAGACTGCCCTTTTTTAGTAGAAAATATAAATGCTTGTGGGATTGTCGTATACGTGTTGAGTTGAGGAAACCGAAAACTCTTACATCCATTTCGATAAATTTATATGTATTACAGAAAATAAATTTTTTTTTGGTTCAAATATAAAATCTAAACTAAAATTAAGAAACAATCATGAAATCATATTAACAGAAAAGAAGTATCATAAATTATAGATAAACCTCCATTTACATATTTAATTAACATTTCAGTCATATGCTAGAAATATTCTTTTCTCAGTTTCACCTAGGATTAGTTCGTTACGGTATACCGGTTTTTCCAAAGTAAATCGTATACCGTATCGAAAAATGCGATATTGAAAAAAATCAAACCGATACCATAACCATTTCGGTATATCGAAAAATCGGTATAACGAGAAAAAAAATGATACCGATACCATACCGATTACTGAAAAATCGGTACGATATTGAAAAATTACCGATTTTACCGAAATCATAACAAACACAATTGTTTTAATTGAACAAATTTGAACCCCACGAATCACAATATTTCTCGTTTCTTCAACTCTTTTTTACTGACAGCAATATCAAGATGCTTTGTGGAGCTTCTAGTCTGTCTACTTGGCAGTTTGTTTGTCTCATTGAACTCCAGCTGCTCCTCTTCGTCTTCATCCTCCGCAGAACGAAGATCAATGTCATCAGTTACGATTCCATAGTCGCAAGCATTGCAGACACAGATAATCTCTCTTTACCGCTTGGTTTAGCCTTTGTATTAGCACCACCCTCGTGTTTCTTCCTTCCCATTTGAATCTGATAATTACATAGAAAACTTGATGAAGACCTTATCAAAGCCAGACCCAATAACATTGACAAACAAACTGAATCACCTAACATAAGTCCTAATAAATGTATAAAACAGTTAGCATTCAATTTGATTTGCAAGATACCAAATACCAACAATTAAGAGATTAGATATCAAATACCAACAATTAAGAGATTATATAGTCTCCTTGTCAAATTAGCTCTGTACGAAAATCAACCAAGCTCCACTAAGAGGAAAAATGAAAGAAAGCACGCAAATTCATAATTTGCTGATAAACATCCATGACTCATATGCACATTTCACACTAAACATAGCATCCGATTTTAACTAACAATGGCAAACAACATATCGCACATCTCTGGTCAAACCAGAATCCTTTAAAAGCCAATGAATTTCATAAAACTTAACATCCATAGCTCAGATTCAAAACCCGTAAGTTCAACAACCAACAACCCAAAAGGTCAACGAATCAAAGAATCGGTACTATCAGATATTATTTACCTTCATTTACCATCTCAAAACCTGCAAAACTTAAAAACTAAACTCAGTTATAAATACCAGAGTTGCAGAACATAAATATAGTCTTTCTTTCTTACTTTCCAAGTCAGATCAAAGTGGAGGGGGAAGATGAAGTTTTGACACGATCTTGAGTTGCATTTTCAGCTGTAAAAAGTATTACAGATCATGTTAGATTAACAAAATTATATACATTTAAACTTAGATAATGTAGGACCGAGCGCTTGCCGCTTTACCAAAAGCTATAGCTGGTGGTAACGGTGTAACTCCAATCTTTTAAAGCGTATAGCAACACAAGCGCCACGTTTCGATCGCTCTACCTAGCAGGGGCAATTATTGCACCTCAACAATCCTCCTCCCAATAATTGCACTCCTTGCAATCAATGGAAATCGAACCCGTGACATTGGCTCTGATACCACTTGATGGTCCCAGAAATAGGATCACTAAGCAAATAGGAGTTCAGAAACGGGGGGGGGGGTTGAATGAACTCCTTCGATTTTTCTATTTCAAAACTCTTTTAAAATGTTTGGATCTCAGTTTTATGCAAACTTCTCAGCCAACAATAAATGTGCGGAAATAGGCTGATTGGTTTGTGAACAATGAACAATGCGCAATCAGTAAATAAATGCGTAAGTAACAGATTGAGTCAAGAGTTTGTTTCTGGAAGTTCGGATATCAATATCCTACGTCTCCCCTTCTTCCTCCTCGGAAGGTAGCACTAAAAGACTTTGATGTGAGTAGCCTTTCTACAAACACCCGATCCCGTAACCCGCAGCTCCCCTTCTTCCTCCTCGGAAGGTAGCACTAAAAGACTTTGATGTGAGTAGCCTTTCTACAAACACCCGATCCCGTAACCCGCAGCTACGAGAACTCCTAGCGCTTTACAAACTTCACGCAGACTTCGCTGCTGGTTTTTACAATGCTTTGAACGTTTTACGAACTTCTTTGAATAGACAGTTCGGTACAGACTCTATCAAATATATCAATGAAAACATGTATTTAGAGACTGTAAATTGTTAGAGTAGATGCCCAACTAGCCAACTTGTGGCGTGTGGGTTTTATAGACTCTTGTACAAACGATCTTTATATATGATATTCGCATTTTCTTATATGGCATTCTTTACTTTCATTATGTGTGTAATGATTTACAATTACGTTGAGTAAAGACCTAGAATGCACTGAAGCGTATGTTAGATGTGATAGTGGGTATGACGGCTATCATGAAACACATCTAATGGTCGCTGTGTATTCTGAACATGTTCCTAGTCGATTGGGCCGTCAAAATGAGGATAAGGCCGCCCGAGTTCGAGACTAGTATCTGCGATGCGAAGTACCATGTTTCATTGGTAAGGAACATTGTGATGTTCTGAGCATGCAGATAGATAGTGACCTGGTGATCTATCGAACTACCCTCCTTCGGACTTTCCAAGTGGTTACCATTTGTCGAGTGGATAAGTCCGAGGTCTTGGTTGTACTGATTAGTCCTCACGACTCGAAACGTCATTGAGACTCTACATGATAGGCGTCTCACTTTGACCCGTTTGCCTGTTGGGGATCCGGATCCGCACCCCCGCAGGCAGCGGAAGAACAATAAATTTTAACCGGGATGCGATCAATACGAATAACAACAATCAATCTACATGTATCCACATACATAGGGTGTTTCAA